>WSYH01016006.1:0-13659 GCA_036426205.1 Ascaphus truei | reverse complement strand
CTGTATATATATATATATATATTTATTTATTTATTTAACCCTATTCGTATAAAAAACATCTTTCTGGATAGTTGATAGGTTGGTAAAATATTTGCAGTGGCATGTTTGTTCAACCTTAAACAATGAAAACAAAATAAAAATGTTTTCTCTATAATTCGTCTTACTGTTTGTTGCACTGTATCCAAGTTTCCTTATTTTTGCCACAGTTGCCTTTCTCAGTTCCTTCTATATTCAGCTTTTCGTAGCAATATCTGTCTGCAGCTGTCACTTCTGAAAGTCAAACCAAAAAAAAAACAAGAATGAAACATTATTTTAAATGTCTTTCTTTTACAAAACATGAATTTCATAATAAGCAATTTCTTTGCAGTGGTTTTTATTTCACATTTATCTAATACGGTGACTTTCAACCTTTTTTTGAGCGCCGACAACCCTGAAGGATTTTTAAAATCTCAGGGCACCCCTGCTCATCAGACCAATCACAGCCCTTCTTCCTCACCTGCCCCACACTAAACCTACTCACACGCATCAAACCCATCACACTCACCCCCTTCATACACACTCATACGCATCAAACCCATCACACTCACCCCCTTCATACACACTCACACGCATCAAACCCATCACACTCACCCCCTTCATACACACTCACACGCATCAAACCACAGGGGGACTGTGGGTTTTGCAGGATTTGGATTTGGGGTAGAATAAGGCCGCCTATCGGGATGGTTGTGATTGATACGGAATAACATATAAATTAGACATTTATGAAGTTATTAACACATTTTGGTCCCCATTTCCTTCATTAGCAGAGCTACCATTATTTAGGGGCTCGTTTAAGCATTGAAGGGTCTCCATCTTGTTGCAGAGCTTGACCCCCCCCCCCCCCCCCCCCCCCAAATATTCCTACCACTTGGATCATGCATTGATATTTGTACCAAATCTTTCCAGGCAAATAATCTTATCCGGAGTGATGTTCATTCCTTCTGGATGGCGGTACGCCATTGGAATAGCCTTTGATTGACACCCTAAGCAATCCGCTTCCTCAATTCAGAAAAAGGCTCTCGGTCATCTACCACCGCTGCTACAGAAACACAAAGGATTGTATGCCGGGTTCCCGGGAATTTCTTCCCATACCTCCTCATCCGGAGTAAGTAGGGATTCAGCCCTGTCGTCGTGATTTGATAGGGCCATCCGCACAATGTTCAGTAGGGCCCGGCTTGTCTTAGGTTGAATGAAATTTGAAAGTGCAGAGCAAGAGTAGCCAACGGTGGCCGTTAGCATCCAGCTTAAGAGATGTGTTAATGATTCATAGGGGGTTATCAGAGTACTGACCTCAAAGTGGACGCATACAAGTAGTCATGCGCTACCACTAAGCCCATTTGAGGGGTAGAAACTCCAAAATTGTGTTAGCAGATACTTTTGTTCACTAGGGTCAGCCTTCGACTGGCATACGACACTGGTCGCAACAGTCCCAGGATCTCAGGCAGCGCCTCCAATGTAGCCCTCTTGTCTACGGCAGTAGACAAGCTACTAAGCTGTGATACCGTTGGCTCAGTGGATTGGCCTCCGCCTAAATGTGAGCCTGGGGGCACAATATTACTTGGCAGCGCCTCCACTTGCCCAGGAATCCCTAATTAGTAAGATTCCGTGGACAAGAATAAACATAAATTCCAATAGGTAACGGTTTAATTATAGTGAATGCGAACATGAAAATACATATGAATAACTAATCACCAGCAGCAGACACGGCATACAAGAACATAACACTTGGGGCTGGGCCACCTCCACCCTGAGTAATGTCTTCTCCCACCACCGCGTGTATCCCACCCGGTCCAATGTTCTGGACGTACTTGGTCACTCAACCCTTAGTGTTCCCAAAGAACCCGCCCCCAGGGCGGGTATCAGCGTCTGCCAATGGTACCGGGGTTGGGTGCACTAGATAATACCGTCCGTGCTCCAGGCAACCGGCGGAACTGTACGTCCAAAAGGACAGCTGATTAGTGGATCTCTATGAATATGGACTTGAGTCCAGCAGCTGATGCCCAATACAACTCTCACGCAGCACACGAAGACACCAGTGTCCCTGTAGTTACTTGATACAATAAAGGGTATGCTGCCTATCTATGGAGTTTTCTGCCAGTACAAAAGCTAGTGTTCTCAGGGACCTGACACTGGGGCTAGGGGGATCTCGGGCCTATGCAGTGGGTCACCGAACCCTGCAACACACACCTCCTTCCCTGCTGTCCGGGGTGCACTGGCCTATCGTGGGTTTTTACCCGCAGCTATGCTTCCCTGCCGCAATCCAGCCTTTCGATTGGCTCTGAGGTCCCTCTGGACCTTACTTGAGGCTGATGGGGAGGTTGTGGTTTAGCTTAAGAGCTAAGCCTAGATTGACAGACGTTCGCGCGCTTACTTGCGCATGCGCGGGACCTTCCAGGAGCGCCCGCAGCGAACATCTATACTGCGACATGCGCAACGATCCATCATGGCGGCGCCCTGTGCTAGTCGGGCCGCCGCGGAGCCCTCGGGGACTCACCCAAACGCTGCTGCTAAACCCCCACCCTCCTGACAGGGCCAGCTGACTGTCGCTTGGTCTTTTCTTGTACATAGCAAACGCCAGCTATCGGTACAAGAAAGAGAGGTTAAGGGGAACACACACTACACTGTACAAGCCAGGTCCTCAGCATCTTTAAGGAAAGGGTGGTGTACTGTCAGGCCCAACAGGATCAGACCTATAGACTTACTATTAGGGGCAGCAGCTCTAGTTAGGTGAGCTTAAAACAGCTGTGGATAGGCTCCCTTTTTCGCAGCATACTTTTGAGCTCTATCATTCGCTGCCTTATGACCTGCTTGTCGCATAGGGTTTATTTTTAGTCATTTAAATATACATTTGCATTCCCATGGGCATATGCTCCCAGGGGTGCTCCTTCTGAGCTAGATGTCTCCCACATGTTGTTTGGAGGGTGCTTTGAGGGGATATAGTGACTTGGTACCTAGCTAAATAGGGTCTCTTGCGCTCTCCGTATGCGGTTTGAAAATGATGGCGGATCATGGGAAACGCCTCTGAATATTTTATCCATCCACCTTTGGATATCAGTTCTCGTATGGAATTTTGGTAAGAAAATCTGCCAATCATATTTATACTAAATTCTCCCATCTTGACAGTTTACTTCACTTAAAGCATTACAGTATGTACTGTAGCTCGGGAAAGTGGGCAAATGGTAAGAACCTGTATTCTAAAACAAGCCTTAATTGCACATAGTAAATGTTGTGTATTTTCCTGCCAGGATAAAAACTTTCTCTTTGTACAACAATTTGTGAACTTTTTTTAATACATAAAAGAGCAAGCAACTAAATATAATGTGTGTTGTCAATTCTTTTTCTTCTGAAGTTTCAGCCAGAGGAAAATGATAGCAGAGAAGTTGCAGAGATGCAGTAAGGAAAGGACTGTGATATTCCAGAAACACTGTTCAGGTGAACTCAAGTTCAGGTAATTTGAAAGAACTTAATAGTGAAGTGAAATGGTGTGTGAAATATTTTTTACTATTCAGTTTATATGGTGGAACCATGTATGCAGGCATTTTAAAGGTAGGAGGTAGGAGGTTGCAAACCCTATCCATTTTGTCTACATAAAGTCCCAGAAGACATGAAAAGTAAAACACTCGGGGAAGGAAATGAAGATCTGTCCTAAAAACTAATGGTAAGGAGATGGCAGAAACAGTAACGGGTACATTACTGATAGAGAAATTAGAGGAAAAGAAATGGCATTAAAAGTAAGATATATAAACCTTGGAAGGACAACAAATGAGAGAGAGATTGACAAAACACTACAGGGAAGACAGCCTCCAGGAGTGCAGTGTGAAACCGGGAATTTTATTGGCAAGGTGGTTAATGCACGCACAGTAGTAAGGTAGAAACATGAGACTGAAAGGAAGACCGTTTGTACAGAAGTGGTTCGGAAGTCTAGTAAAAGATTGTGAGCGATTACACATTGTGATGTAGGGATGACAGTTTTTACACTTTGCAAAATATTAGTCATCAACAATATATTGCACCTAACTAACGGGTAGTTGTAGGTATGTAATAGTTGGTAGTAGGTTGTTAAAGACTTTTTCTATTCAGTGCCCCTCCCAAATATTCATAAATTGGATGGATATCAATGTGAGAAAATTGCAGGTAATTCTAACTTTTCTTTTATTCCAATAATTTCACAATTGTTATTTTTTTATATATTTCTATATCTTTAACTTTTTTTTCTCTATTTTAGGCTTTGTTTTGGGGTTAGATGCAAAACCAGAGATGATAGACAGTGCAAGTATATCTGGGGGAAGAAAGAAGAAAAGTAAGTATACATATGAAAACATAGAAAACACTATTCACTAGGCCCTGTTGGTTCTTGAGAGATACCGACTTTTTTGATCTGTGTCCTGGCCTCCTGATGCTGTAACCAAGAAACCGTAGCAGAGGATGCTCTGTGGTTTTTTCCTCTCATTTCTATAGTGCTTCAGTCCACTGTAATCAGTACTTAGGGCAAGAAAGGACAACGAATCTCATTAAAGGGATACAAGCCAGTGGCTTCCAGGAGTAGGAAAGGACACTTAGTGAGGCGACGGAAGAAAGTGTTACCCTCAGTAGGACTGAAAAAGGGACAGAGGCCAGAGGGGGGATTCATTAATTGAGAGTGTGCCAATATTGTATGACACTCCTATGAGTTAATGGGATCTTCTGTAAATAGGGCATCAAATCCTTGATCAGCATGACGTGCAGTTTAATGAATGTAACCAAATATGGTCAGGAATGGGCAAGCTATATAGGAAAGTGTTGGATTACTATCATCAGAGTAAAGAGGGGGAGAGGAAAACCCTTCTGTTTTGCAGCAAGTTAACCCCCCAACGTGTTGAGATTTCTTAAAGCACGTCCTCAAACCTATGTACTTAGATACACCTTTGATAACCCCCTGTATGGATTTAATATCATATGAGGATATTGTTTTTACATTGTAGAGTTTCCTTAAGAAACATATGCGACATCCAAGAAAAAAAAACAGTGGCATATGATTAAAAAACAAATCAGAAATACTTTGAAAACCATTACACCATTTTCTTTTCGCTTTTGCGTCTCGGTGCGATTGTTAAACGGCAAAGATTTATACCTTCTTCAAATATGGGTGGATTTATTGATGGAGAATTTGATACATCCATATAGTATGTCGTGTCATCCCTAAATTGTCTTACGACACTCCACAAAGTTAAAACTGGTGCGCGTGGGCAAATTAAGATCAAGTACCTTGATACTGAAATGGAAAGGGCACCAGGTGGCATGCCTTGCAACATAGACTACCACTATATATATATTATTTAAATATATATATATATATATATATATATCTATGAGACACACACTACACTACACAGGGACCAAGGACAAGACAGAAGAAGAGCACATGAAGGGGAGAGGATAGCGAACCAGCGATCACCACATATATATATATTATATAATAAAATTAAGAATATAGTATGTACATATTTATATATAGATAGTGTACAGTATATAGGTAGAGATATAGGATATATATATATATCTATATAATATATAGTATATCTATATATATATTGTGACATTTAGGTAGTCCAAAAGAGTAGAAGCTTCTGACCCCACTTTTAAGCAGACAAGTGCGAAGGAATAGCTAAAAATGATCCGTTCCACAGCTGTTTCCCATTACTAGGCAGCTGGATGATGGAAAGATCCAGAGCACAGATGATTAAAGCGGCTGATCTAGTTCTCCTTAACCGCCTCTTCTAATCAAATGCACAGGGTATTTGAGCAGAGGGTTTTGCATTTTCACTCCTCTCCCTTGGAAGCCTGGGGGCTGGGGGTTATGTAGCCTGCTTCCCCGCAATCCAGTATCGGGGGGTTGACGGCCCATCCAGTATACAGGTACCAAGAGGGATTAGGCCTGACTCCACGAGACAGAATAAGACAAAAACCAAATGGTACTGCTGTTGCTAAAAGACTGTACTGTATCTGTGACCCAAATGAGAGAGAATTGTTTGAAGCTGGGGAACCAGTTAGTTGTGCCAGCAGCTGTAGAGTGCGATGATTAACTGAGTGTAGTTAGATACCATGAAAGGGATAGGATTTGATTATTGATTTTGGTTTTATTTCTTGAAATAAACAGTGTGGGAGAATATGATGGTCACCACTGAAATATGTGAAACTGCCTGAATGAAAGTATCTGAAGTACCTCTAAACCTTCACCTGGTTAATTCTGCAGTGACCTTCTTGGATGAAAATTAAAGCAGCAGAAAGAAGCACTGAGTTAAGCAGCATGAATATTTGATGATCTGTTTGTTGTATTAATTAAACCTAGAAGACTGTGTCGGGACAGAACCCAGGACAGACGTCAGCACTACAAAAGAGTGGGCGTTTGTCACATATGGTGGAGAATGCGGGTCGACACTAAAAAGTTGTGGTTTTGTTTGCAAATAATATGCGGGGGTGTTTTTTATTTTAAAATGGCCGCCGAGCTGATAACCTAAACGTAAAGCTGCTATATGAGTGAATAGTGATAGTCTGTCCCAATTGTTGTATATCACGTTTTGCTTCTAGCATACACAGAAGAATGGGCGAAGGGTGGATGCAAAGCACCCTGAACCCAAAAACGGAAAACACAAATGTTGCTGAAGAAAAAAAAAAAAAAAAATTTGTGCATCTAGAAAGTGCTGTTTGTAAACGCTAATGCCTTTTGCTGATGAAGTGAGTGAATTTGCCAGCTAGCAAGCTGTCGTTGTAGTAAGTTGCTGAAGTGACGTGAAATTACAGCTAGGCAAATTGTCTGCTGCGGGTTTTAAAAGGGCCGACATGGAATGTTGTGTTGCTATGCACGTTGTAATCTTGAAAAAAACAGTGTCCTTCAGGCCATACGATGATGATGACGACGACTGTATGTGGGCCCCTGGAGCGAGAGACCGTACCCCACAGATGAGAATTTTAGTATGCTGTCCTGTCTGAAGTAGGTCACATGAGAAATGGGTGTCCAAAAAATTTTCAAAGACAAACAGCTGCAAAAAGAAAGCAATTGCCTGGTGGTGCAAGCAAGATGTGGAAGCTAGATGATACCAGTGATGTGTGCCCGTACCACTGAAATTCTCTGGAGCTAATAAAGCAAAAAGAGAAGAAGAAGAAAAAGAAAACGGTTCCTCAAGTCACAGGGGAAGTGACCGCGCACTTGAACCTGCGCTTGTCAGCACAGCGTCAGAAGGCGCCGAGATGTGCTGCCATACGGAACTCTAGTGACCAGCAGACTTGTCACGGGGAACAGTGGCCAAGGAAAGGGAAGGAGCAAAAGGGAAGCTGAATCCTTGAACCAGATAAATAAAGAGGCTTTGGTTTGCACTCCAAGCTGCGCCAATTGTTATGAAGTCACCTTGCTGGGCCGGGATTGATGAAATGAGCGAGAATCGAACGCCGGAATTACGAGGGGTGGATTACTTCCAGCTTTACAGGAGTTACGAGGCTCTTTGAAAGAAAACAGAGTCTCTATTACGGAGTGAGCTGGAAGAGGGGGGTGAACGACAAGTTTGGGAAAAAGGCACAACACACGTATTGCCTATTCTAAAACAGAAATACGGGAATTGTTTTTTTGCTACTCCTACAAGATGTTCACGCGCTCAGCACAGAGGTGCAAAAACTCACGCCTGGATGGCCACACGGTTCTGAACACAGAGCTGGGAATGTTCTTGAAGCAAAAGCCCATTGAAGATGCCCTGACTGAGTGAGATAGATTAGGGACGTAAAAAAGAGAGAATGTAAGTCTGCACACAGAAAAATTCAGACTTGACTGACCAGATCAGTGAAGGTTGTGAGAAGCTTCACCAAGCAGAAAAGTGGAGAAGCAAATTGATCCAGAAAGTTAGAAAGGCAGGAAGGAAGCACGACAGAATACAGAATCAGAGAGCGATGCCAGGCGACACAACTGACAGAGCTCCAAAAAAATGGGGCGGCGTGATGCAAAAACCAGAGCAAGCACCAGAGAGAGGTGAAGGACCCGGAGGGAGGGTATGGCACGATCAGGTTGAAGAGCTGCAGAAAGCAGCTGGCTTAGCGCGAGATTACAGTGCGGCCAAGAGAGAGGAGGATCTCCGTCCGTCATGGTGGTCTGCCCTGACATGCGCTATGAAAAGCGAGATCCGATTTCTACAAGCAGCTGGACCCACCACACCCCGGCAATGAGGGGGGCCGGCTGCTGCCGCGGAGCTGGAACAAGACCCAGAAGGAGGGCACCTGCAGCTGCAGGGTCAAGAATAGAGAAAATGCAACAGAGTAGTCTAAACCTCGCATCTGAAAAGATGACGGGACTGGGTAGTGTAAGGGCTTTAAAGTTTTTTTTTTGTTTGTTTCAGTCGGGGCTTATCAATCTACCTCCTAACAAGCAAGCTTACTTCTATACGTGTATCTTCAATGCTGTGCACTTTTTTTATATTTATTACATTTGCTATTAAAGATGAAGTGGGAGAAAGAGGATTCCCAAGGCTAAAAAAAAAGAGGACACGGAGTCACAAAAGGAGACCATGGGAACTTAAACTCATGCCCTCACTGATGACAAACAAGAGGGAAGGAGAAAGGAAGGAATTGAACTTTGAGTGCTTGCTTTAGTCCAGAAAAACGAGAAACATGATAGGCACCCGCCTGAGAAATTCTCCCTGATCTGGGAATTCAAAAATCAAGATCATCAAATTCATGTTAGTGTCCAGAAGATATCAAACTAGGGACCACACAAAGGACACCAAAGAATAGGATGTTTAGCCAAGTGGGTGGCAGAGTTCCTGAAAACACAAAAATTGTTGACAGATCCTGATGACGTGGTTATATGGAACTACGTTTGTACAAAAGAAGGGGGGGGGGGGCGGCCTAGGTAGTCCAAAACCCAAAGGCCTGGTGGGGTATAAATGGAAACAAAAAGGGAAATCAAAGATGATAAAGAAAAAACAACGAAGGTTTAACACACGGCGCCTGAATAGTTCATATCTTTCACCAATTCTGGAACGACATCTGTGGAGCCAAGGAGAACCGGTAGCCAGGGTCTCATCAGATAAGCAAAGGAACAGTCCAGTCATGTGCAGGTTGCAGCGGGCTGGCTATGAATGAAATAAAGTCAAAGGAGGCAATACAAATAGACTGGAGTTCAAAAAAAAAAAAATATTGTTTGGGGGGAACTGGACCCGATTTTTTTTTATTTTTTTTTTTTTTTTTTTGTTTTAGTACACGGGGGGACTATGTTCACGGACACTTAACTAGTGCAAAATAAGCATTTTGTCAATATTTACAATGTTAGATGGTTTCTCTGTGTTGACACAATGTAGCTAACCTACAAATTAATATACAGGTTTGATGCGCCCATTAAGATTACAAGGTTGGTATAGCAGAGTAAGAGAAAAAAATATTGGTTGTTACAATATGGAAAAAAAAATAAAATGCCCTTTTCGGTCTTGGTAAAGGTATAAGGAAGTTATATTCGTATCATGTGAATACTTCATATTGTATGAGGAGTGTAGCTCAAGTGATTTTCAGGTAGGAAGCTGCAACCCAGTGAGGCCTGGCCGCTCACCCCAGTAGGTTGTGAGCTGGGGGAGGGGATATGTGAACATAGTCCCAAGATGTTAGGAAGCTTTTCTGACCCATTTTGTAGCAAGAAAGAAAGTGCAGGAATGAGCTAAAAATGATCCGTTCCAAGCTTTCCCATAACGTCAGGCAGCTGGAATGGAAAAGCCAGAGAACAGATTACAATGGCTCTAGTCTCCCTACCTGCTCTTTATCACATGAACAGGTATTAGGCAGAGAGGTTGTGGCATTTCAACAGTTTCTCTCATTGGAGCCTGGGGGATGGGGGTATAGTCGCTGCTACCCCTGCATACGTATCGGGGTTGACGGACCCCTCCACCCGTATCCAGTACCAGAAGGATTTGCCTGGACGTCCACGAACAATAGACAAAACAAATGGTTACGTGCTTTGCTAAACAGAGGTATGTATCTTTGTGACCTAAATAGGAGCAGTGTTTGGATCAGCTGGGGAACCAGTTTAGTTGGCCAGAGCGCGTTAGAGAGACTGAGTTCTATTGTAGGTTAGATTCCCTGAAAGGGATAGGATTTTGCTTTATATTTTTGGTGTTTTGATTTCTTGAAATAACGTTGGTGAGAATAATGTAACACTGAAATATGTGAACTGCTGAATGAAAGTATTGAGTACCGGGCTCCTAACCTCACATGTAAAGCGCAAGTACCTTACTTGGATGAACATAAAGCAGGCAGAAGCCTAGTTAACAGCATAATCACTTTGCAGGATTCCTGTTTGTTGGTATAATTAAACCCTAGAAGATGTGTCGGTGAAGAACCCAGACAGACGTCAGCACTCAAAAGAGGGGCGGTTTGTCACAATATATATATATAGTATATAGGCAACTGTAAATGATTCTTTCTGTATATCGTTTGCATGTCTTAGACAGGTCTGCAACCCTGTCTTTCAACACTTATCACCCAGCAAAACGTCACTTCTTACTGCAGCACGGGATTTCTTTTTTTATGGGAAATGGACATGCAAATGAGCAACAGTGCCACGGTTTTATCTCATGCTCACATTACATGAGCAACCCTTAGCCATTCATGCTGCTTTAAACAAAGCTTTTAAGCAAGGAACTTGGGAGATGCAAAAGTGCGGGGTTAACCGATCAAGGACATGTTTCAACCTTGATGGGTATCAATCAGTTGTGATGGTTGGGCTGCTGTACATTTGCTCAAATGAGATTAAGAGTAGGTAACACCACCACACTATTAAGTTTAATGGTGGGATTAAAAAAGGGACTCAAAACCCCTCCAACAGTAAAGACACTAAAAGCAAACTGAAAATTCCTGTATATTCATTTGTATGTCTTAAGACAGGTCTGCAACCTTGTCTTTGTCAACACCATTATACCCATAAGCAGCACACAGCACTTCTACTGCAGCAAAGGGGATTCTGGGGAAAATGACATGACGAAATGAGGCACACCAGTGTCCACTTTTTATCATCATGCTCACATACATGAGCAACCCTAGCCCATGCATGCTGCCTTTAAAACACAGCTTTTAAGCAAGTGACGTTGGAGATGCAAAGTCATTAACCCACTCACATATATATATATATATATATTGTACCAGGGCATACCCCGCAGTTAACGTTGCAATGGGAAACCGGAGGTCATGTTATTAAGGCAAAAATGTACCTAAGTGAAGCCTCGACCTTTTTGTCCACTTATCGATGGTTGTACTGTACTGGAATCGTCATATATCGTGCATAAACTGATGTAACTAACCATTTGTAACAGACTCTTAGTCTCCCCGCTTGCGCACACTTCGGTACCAGGAGGGAGCGGTTATTCGCGGTTAGGACGTGCTGACAAAGGCGCATGCGTGAGAGCTGCCGTTGCCTATTGGCGATATGTCCTTACTTGCGAGCTGTAATTAAAGTAGTTTTCCTTAAACCGGGGTATGCCTGTATGTCCCGTTATATATATATATCTATATATATTGAAACACAACAGCGCAATACCACAAACGAAATGTCCTCAAAACTTTAAACATAAAAATATGAATAAGACCCAGAAAAAAATATATAAATAAAATTAAAACAATTAAGCAAACTGATAGTCCAGGTAATATTTCAACTTCAAACCAGGAGAAGCGAATAACCAATTGTTATAGCGGGGGCAGCCAAATCCAAAGGGGAATCACTTCCACAACTGAAATGAAAAGAAAAGAAAAAAGGCGCACCCCCCTGTGCATTATCTTCACAGTAGGAAGATGAATATTATTTATAAAAATAGGTGGTAGGCAATGCACACTTACAAGAAATAAAATATGAAATGTTCAATAAAAGGTCTTAAGGAGCCTCGAATGCCCATCCGGTAGATGGATTATGGGGACACAACCAACTCACTGCGATCACACACTGGGCAGATGGCGTCTCTCATAGCATAGACCGCTTGGTGCTAGCTGGTCAATGCAAAGTCCAGGCTTAACCGCGGGGTCCTCCACCAGACAACGCAATCATAGCTCCTAAAAAGTCATGGAAGTCCTCTCCAATAGTGACGCGGAAGTACCGTGAGACTCTAGGCAAATTAACATAATGAACTGCAACTATTATGTAAATTTATGATCAATTCATATTGCACATCATTTGTCATCTTTTCTGCACAAATGATGTTCAATAGTGAATTGATCATACGTTGCATAATAGTTGCAGTTCATTATGTTAATATGCCTTTGTCGTTTATTGGCCATGAGCTAAATGAATTACATCATGTGTGTGTATATTATGACACCTTCCTGGCACGTCATTATCTCCCTCGAAGTTCGCAAGTCGCGGACAGAAACGCGCAGGGCTACATCACTAGAGTCTCCCGGACTGCCGCGTCACTACTGGAGAGACTTCCATTGAACTTTTTAGAGCCTATTGATTGCCTTTGTCTGGCGGAGGACCCCGCGGTTTAAGCCGGACTGTGCCATGACAGCTAGCACAAGCTGTCTATGCTATGGAGACCCATCTTGCCCAGTGTGATCGCAGTGAGTTGGTTTGTGTCCCCATAATCCATCTACGAGGGCATTTGAGCTCCTTTTAAAGATACCTTTTATGTGAACATGCCATTTATTCTTATTAGCGTTTGTATTGCTACCACCTATTTTATAATAAATATTATCTTCTACTGTGAAGATAATGCACACGGGGGGTGCGCCTTTTTCTTTTCTTTTCATATTATATATATATAAACATGGAGAGACAGGCTTGAAACCGAAGAACCAGGAAGATCGTTAGAAGGCCTTCATCATCAGTGGATCAACAAGAGGTGATGATGATATATACATATATACATATATCAATATCATCATCATCCTCTTGTGATCCACTGATGGATGAGGCCTCCTTCCAATGATCTTCCTGGTTCTTCGGTTGCAAGCCTGTCTTCTCATGTTTCTCAAGTTTTATAATTATATCCTCCCATCTTACTTTTGGCCGTCCTCTGGTCTTTTTATTTCTCTTGGAAGCCTGTGGGTACACCTTTGTCCAATGATGGTCATTCTCTTCGTGCAATATGTCCAGTGGCACTGCCATTTTAATTTCTTCACTCTTGTGGTGATGTGACAGACTTGTTTCCGTGTGATCCATTCATACATCTCTCCCTACTTCTTTGAAGTTGTCTGAAGCGTCTGAATATCTTTGATTTAGGGTCCCAGTTCACATACAACGTTGCACAGGCAGAATACACTGGTGGAAACATTCCTCTTGAGGCACAGTGGAAGGTTCTCTTGAAAAATTGTCTTGTTTCTTCAAATGCGCTCCATCCAATCTGCATTCTCCTATTGATTTAATATAAAAGTTACCTGCCGAAGTGTGAGTGTGTGTGTGAAGGGGGGGGTGAGTGTGAGGTTTGATGCGTGGTGCGTGTATGAACGGGGTGAGATGTGATGGGTTGGATGCGTGTGCGTGCTTTAGGGAGGAAGGAAGGGGGGGTGAGGGGGAGGGGGGTTGGATGGAGTCAGGGGCAGGAGGTAGGAAGAGGGGTGAGGGTGGGGTGTGAGGAGCCGGTAAGACTCTGTGAGGTGTTATGAAGGGGGTGAGTGCTGATT
>WSYH01016005.1:0-13660 GCA_036426205.1 Ascaphus truei | reverse complement strand
CGTTCTGTGGCTAACGAAATGCTTTTATTTGTGCGAGCTTTCGCGATACACTGATCTCTTCTTCCGGCGGTGTTACAATGAATGAAGCAAGCAAAAGGTATACTTAACAACAGTGTCTATTGGAATGTTATCTGTGCTGGTCCTTCCCCCGGTGTGGATGTGTTTTATGGCTAGAGGTGTCAAATATATATATATATCCCTTCAAATAACACAGGGAGAGGCACCTGTTCACAAAAAAATGGGCACCTGGGAAATATGGTAATAGGAGTCATTAGCATAGCGTTACTTATTAAGGTAACCTGATGTTATTTGCTGTGATATAACAGAGCTTAGCGTCTGCACAAAGCAGTTCACAGAAAAGCCGAGTTACATGTCTAATGACCACATTGTACATTTATAGCAGTTACACTGTTGCAGGTTTCTTCAGGAGGTTTATAACATAACCTAAAGTCACATTTGAATGTGGCCACGAGTCCCCCTTATGATTGTAACAAGTCCCCTTGCTGTCTACTTAGTTTCAAGCCAGATGAAAATTTCGGTCCATTGTGTTAGTAATCGGTGTGCCGAGTTTCTCAGGAATCCCATCGGACTCTATTCGACTTCTTTCTGAACCACCTCCCAGGTCTGATTCATCTCCAAAAAGAAAAATCCTTTCTGCAGTGTGTGGATAAGAACACATTCCACCTTCGAGCTCTGGCTGTATTGATAAGGTAGAATACAGGGTTTTTGCACTCGGTGGAACATCTGACAGGCCCAACGTAAAAATGATACCCAGGTGTTATGGTTTGTTGGAATTTGAGAACATGCTGGCCCGGCTACAGATTTAAAAAAAGAATCGGATGTCACTTAAAATCTAGAGTTAAAATGCAACAGGATGTATCTAAACTCCCAAGCTAAATAAGCTGTGTTTTTATAGCTAAATCACCGTATTTGGTTTTAGAAACACATTTTTGTTGTAGCATTTGAATAAAACGAAGCATTTTTACTTTGGGGCCGCAGAAATATTTTCTTTTATAGAAGGAGTGTCTCAAGCTTTCTTTTCTCTTCTCTGCCTGCTCTCCGCCCCTCCTACACCACTAGTACATTAATCAATGTCACAATTAAACAATCGCAAAAAAAACAAGAACAGACTGTACCTTTTGAATTTTATTCCTTTAAGATGTTACTGTACGAAGAAGTACATGGCAAAACATTGTTGGTACTCCAACCTAACGTGTTACATATGTAGATCTATCTTTCAATGGATCCCCACGGGAGTTCTTCATACTGTAAACGTGCGTGCAGAACTTTGGTGATCATACAGGTGCCTTCTACATGTATGTTTTGAAATGCACACCTTTAATTGATTATGGTTAATGTAATCTAATTAATTGTGTACTTGTTCTGTTCACACAACTCTGTATTGTATATTTAAAATAAACATACATATAGAGAAATGAGATGCCTATTTAGGCCCTTTCTTAATGTACTCAGGAGACATGGTGTATAACCTGGTACACATCAAGTGTACAGATAAAGGTATACATAGATGTGTGTATATCAAAGTCCTATTGTTTTTCGCAGCAGAATGTTAATGAGCTGGCATCAGCTCCTTGTCAACCCATCCCAGTTATGTCATCAACTTTCAGAGGACCAATGAGGCATGGATATATTTTCTTATAGCCGTTGAAGTCTATGCAACACCTAAAAATGTAAAAAGTATATACTGTACTGTCACGGTAGGGACAGCCTCACATAATAAAGGCTGTCCCAAAACCATGTGTAATGGCCGCCTCTGTGTGGCTCATTTTGGCCTGGGTATTATATGTTTGGAGTAACCCCTTCCAGAAAAGAGATAATCAGTGTGTGATGTCTGGAAGGGGGGAAGCTGTGTGTCTTGGGGAACTGAAATGTATAAAGAGCACTTTTATTCCTTGTGTCACTGTCAAAATACACTCTTTATCCCTGTGTGTAATGTAACAATTGTGCAAACAATGCAGCAGAGCCAAAGACTCTGCACATGCAGGCCTGAGAAACCTTTTGTGCTGCCCGCATGTCCAGAGAAAAGGCTGCTGCTTTGTCCATAGGGGGAGGAGAGGTGGAGGGATAAAGGAGATGATGTGCAAGGTCGGAGATCGGGCCAGGGGGTCATCCGTCCGAAAAGGGGAGCAAACGGTTGAGTCCCCAGACTCCTGTTGGCCGGGGGAAGCCATTGCCGAGTCCCTCTGGTAGGTGCTGCTCTCATTGTAGGACAAAAGAGCTAAAAAGCCCATGATCCGGTGCTCCAAAAGAACCCCCAGTGAGGTAAAGATATGTGATAACCAATATTGTATTGTATTGTATTGTATGTCTTTATTTATATAGCGCCATTAATGTACATAGCGCTTCACAGTAGTAATACATGTGGTAATCGAATAAATAACAGATAATATAAATAACAGATCATGGGAATAAGTGCTTTAGACAAACATAACATTAAGGAAGAGGAGTCCCTGCCCCGAGGAGCTTACAATCTAATTGGTAGGTAGGGAGAACGTACAGAGACAGGAGGAGGGAGTTCTGGTAAGTGCGTCTGCAGGGGGCCAAGCTTTATGTATCATGTGTTCAGAATATCCACAGTGCTATTCATATGCTTCTTTAAGCAAGTGTGTCTTAAGGTGGGTCTTAAAGGTGGATAGAGAGGGTGCTAGTCGGGTATTGAGGGGAAGGGCATTCCAGAGGTGTGGGGCAGTCAGTGAAAAAGGTTTAAGGCGGGAGAGGGCTTTAGATAAAAAGGGGGTAGAAAGAAGACATCCTTGAGCAGAACGCAAGAGTCGGGGTGGTGCATAGCAAGAAATTAGGGCTGAGATGTAAGGAGGGGCAGAAGAGTGTAAAGCTTTAAAAGTGAGGAGAAGAAAGGAGTGTGAGATGCTGGATTTGATGTCAAGCCAGGAGAGGGATTTCAGGAGGGGAGATGCTGAGACAGATCTAGGAAAGAGTAGAGTGATTCTGGCAGCAGCATTTAGGATAGATTGTAGGGGAGACAGGTGAGAGGCAGGAAGGCCGGACAGCAGGAGGTTACAGTAATCAAGATGGGAGAGAATGAGGGCCTGAGTCAGAGTTTTAGCAGTCGAGCAACAGAGGAAAGGGCATATCTTTGTTATATTGCGTAGGAAAAAGCAACAAGTTTTAGAAATGTTTTGAATGTGAGGGGCGAATGTGAGAGAGGAGTCGAGTGTGACCCCTAGGCAGCGTGCTTGGGCTACTGGGTGGATGATCGTAGTTCCAACAGTAATGTGGAAGGAGGTAGTAGGGCCAGGTTTGGGAGGAAGTATGAGGAGCTCTGTTTTAGCCATGTTGAGTTTAAGGCGACGGAGGGCCATCCAGGATGATATAGCAGAGAGACATTCAGAAACTTTGGTCTGTATAGCAGGTGTAAGGTCAGGTGTTGAAAAGTATATTTGTGTGTCGTCAGCATAGAGGTGATATTTAAACCCAAAAGATGTTATTAGGTCACCTAGAGAGAGTGTATACAGAGAAAAGAGAAGAGGTCCCAGGACAGAGCCCTGGGGTACCCCCACAGAGAGATCAATAGAGGAGGAGGAGGTGTTAGCAGAAGAGACACTGAAAGTACGATGGGAGAGGTAGGATGAGATCCAGGATAGAGCTTTGTTCCGAATAACAAGAGTATGGAGAATGTGAAGGAGAAGAGGGTGGTCCAATGCTGCAGAGAGGTCGAGTAATATGAGCAGAGTGTAATGACCTCTGTCTTTGGCAGCATGGAGGTCGAAAGTTATTTTAGTGAGGGCTGTTTCCGTAGAGTGAGCAGTGCGGAAGCCAGATTGTAGAGGGTCTAGGAGAGAATAGGTGTTGAGAAAATGGAGCAAGCGAGAGAATACAAGACGTTCAAGGAGTTTAGAGGCAAAAGGCAGGAGGGAGACAGGTCGATAGTTAGAAAGACAGGTAGGGTCAAGCTTGCTGTTTTTGAGTAATGGTATGACTGTTGCATGTTTGAAGGAGGATGGAAAGGTTCCAGAGCAGAGGGAGGAGTTAAAAATGTGTGCGCGTAGGGATTATAGTAGGAGCAAGAGGTTTTAGGAGATGGGAGGGAATGGGGTCAAGAGGGCAAGTGGTAGAGGGAGAAGTGGCGATCAACAGCGACACATCCTCCCCTGAGGCAGTGGAAAAAGAGTCAAGGAAGGCAGGAGGAGAGTTAGGAAGAGGTGTAGGATGGGAAGAAGAAACAGAGGGGATGTTCTGACGTATGGATTCCACCTTTTCCTTAAAATAGTCAGCAAAGTCCTGAGCGGAGATGGAGGAAGGAGAGGCAACTGAGGGTGGTTTGAGTAGAGTATCAAAGACAGAGAACAGTCGGCGTGGGTTAGACTTATGCATGTTGATTAGTGAAGAAAAGTAGGCTTGTTTAGCTTGCGAGAGGGCAGAGTTGAAACAGGATAGCATAAATTTGTAGTGAAGGAAGTCTGCGAGAGTGTGAGACTTCCTCCAGAGGCGTTCAGAGGAACGAGTGAAGGATGCGCGTGTGGGAATTTAGCCAGGGTCTAGGGTTAGAAGGGCGAGTGCTGGCAGAGAGAAAGCAATATTGGTAATAGATATATCTTGTCAGCAGGGATACTGTAATATCTTGTACAATATGTCCATATAATTGCGGTCACCGTGATGTTACCAATGTCGGGATGAATGTGGAGTGCCTGAAGCCGCGCTGGAACGTAACGTGACTCAGTGTGCTCCCTTCACCCGGCACCTTGAACTTAATGCACACCATATCCAACTGGCTTAACAGTGTGCTCATTGGCCCATTTAAACTTCCCTTCACAAGACCTTTAACTTTCTAAGCACGCCCCCAGCCCTGATTGAACAATGCAATTGGTCTGTGAACAGCATCCACGCTGTGATTGGTCACCAGGCCCCTCTGACATGCTTCGCTATGGCAGCGGGAAAGATAGAAAAGAGGAACCTGTTCAGCACTCCACAGCTCACTCTGATCCTAACGTGCAGACGGAGTAAGCGGCTCTGCCGGAGACACCTGAAAACGAGGCTGAGAACCTTGCCAGCGGGACATTTGAAAGTGCTTAATGTTACAGGACTGTGAGTTTTCAGCAGGAGATTTGAAAGTGCTCTGCCGCAAAATCTATTGGTAATGTACCAGAGTGGTCTGGACGGTCTCTATCTCATCGGAGAGCGGACGCCAGCACTGGGTAAGCCTTCAGGGTGGCGCCAAGAACCTAGTCAGCCAGGATGTCCCTCCGTATGCCCCGGGTTTAGTGAGTAAAGCTCTGATCTGCGGGTTTTGTGCTGTGCTTATCCCGGCTGGAATATAAAATCTTTATTGAACTGCTTTGTCCTGCCTGGTGCCTCGATCCCTGGTTCTGGTCTCCCGTGACTTTTTTCACTTTACGATAAAAGGCATATCCGACGCTTTATAATATATACCAAAGGGCAGTTTTCCAGCACCAAAACTCCTTATCCGATGTTCATATCCACGAGGAATGTAACTCAATGCAGCGATGCGTAAACTGGGGGGTTGTTCCCCACAGGGGGGAGGCAAATGAATTTCTAGGGGGGGGCGCGGCGGTTACAGAGGCCCCACGCTCTTACCCAAGGCATTTAAATTAAATGCCAGGGGAGGCGTGAGGCCTCTGTAACATCCCTTACCTACTCTCTGTCGGCTCTTCAGCAACGCGTCGCCATGGCAACGCGGTGTCAAATGATGTTGCCGGGTCATATAACGTGGCACATCGCCATGGCAACGTGCGGCAAATGACGCTGCGGGGTCACGTGATGTCGCATGACCCGCGTCATTTGACACCGGGTCCTTGGAGAGTGGGGGGAGGGGCCGCAAGGGGGAGAGAGAGCGACTTCTACCCAGCAAGGAGGAAGCACGGCTGTCCTGTCCAGGACATTGGATCCAGAGGGATTTCCTGGACTCTCGTGGGACCAGCTCCCAACAACAGATAAGGACTAAATAATGTACATTTGGGGTGCCTAAGGACTGTTGGTATTGTTGCTACCCGAGTGGGTTACAGTATTTAAAGCTGAGAACCAGTTTAGTTGGCTAGCAACAATCAGAGAGGGATCTGATGATTAGACAGTCTCCTGAAAGGAGTAGGTCTTTATTTTATGATTTGTTTCATTAAAAAAAAAAAAAAGAAGATAAATAAATAAAAAATAATAAAAGGAATTTTTTTATTATTATTATTATTATTAATGCGCCCCTAGGACCTTTGCGCCCTAGGCGACCGCCTCGGTTCGCCTAATTGGCGGGCTGGCCCTGCACATACTGTACTGTGTATACACCTACAGCAACATATAAAGGATGTGTTAATCCCTGGGGCAATTGGGTGAACAGAGTTGATACACAAAATAATACAGAAATAGGATGGGATTTACACTGTACTTCACAGCTAAACAGTTCGGAGTTTTTCTAGCAACATGATAAAACCCTACAATACAAAAGTACAGAAACATAGAGAAGGAGTTACTGAAGCAATGATCACCTTGCATTCCTTTAAGATGAATAGTGCGAATATTGCACAAACAAGGCAAACAGAACAGTACAAACAGTATCACTGCCACAAATTATTATTCAATATAATGTGAATGTAATGTTAGTGCTGGTAGAGAACATTCACGTACCATTACTTGGAATGGAGCTGATCTCCAGCGCTAGGAAGCATCATCACGGCATATTTAATGCAGGGGTTCAAGTCTAGCAGTCCTACATGCTTACAGTCTCATCGGTTTATGACAGAGCACAGGGAAAGATAGAATCACCTGTTTGCACAAGGAGCTGGCAGTCACTTGGCAGTCTCGGGCATTTGGCCGTTTCACCGCAATCAAATCTCCACCGGCGTTTATCCGCAAGTGACTTCGCCGCAGGGATCCTCTGACGCTGGCTGCTTCGTCACTAATGTAAGTCACTAACCTTAGTCCATACCCTAAAACTCCCTAATTTAACCCTTAGTACCAATGCTACCCCCTAACCTAAAAACCTTAACCCCTCACCCTAAAGCCCATTATCCTAACCACTAAAGCCCCTAAAGTTAACCCCCTACCCGCTAAAACCCCTACATTTAACACTCTACCCTAACCACTAAAACCCCTAAAGTTAACCCCCTACCCTAAAGTTAACCCCCTACCCTAAAACTTACCTTCTTCTAGATGCTGCCGGCGGGAGAGGTTCCAGTGGTGGGGTTGTCCCCCTGCAGCCAAACGCCGCCCAACCACGACCAAATGTCCCATTCCGGTGACCTGGTACCCCGGATTCAAGGACAATGCCTTAGCCATTATGCCGCGTGTTACTTAGATTGTAAGCTTTTCGGGGCAGGGACACCTTTTCCAATTGTTACTTTTATCTCCATTATGTGTTCAATTATTATGGCGCGTGTATTACTGCTGTGAAGCGTTATGTACCTGGATGGCACTACAGTATATAAATCAAGGTATACATACTGTACGTCCATACATTTGCTTGTGAACTTCTCTATCACATATACAGCCGCAGCCCCTTTTATTCTCCAACATCTATGATTTTTTTCAGGGATTTTTTGTGAATGCCACGCACTTCACCGCACTTCACCGCGTTCATGCCGCATTCATACCGCATTCACATTCATGCATTCAATATTACGAGCGCTACAATACCGGAACATATTTCGGAAAAAAATAAATACTGCATCTGCCCGCGGTTATCAGAGTTGCGCTGATACGGCCGCATTAGGATAAAGGCGGCCGCAGATGTAGTATGGTTTCAGGCCGGCAGCTTTCATAGGGCTGAAAACTGGGGAACGTCCCTGTCAACGGTCCTATATTGGTCCCTATTTGTACCAACTTTAATTTATCCTCTTAAATAATTTCTTCCATCTTTGATTTTTTCTTGTTCTTTTCTCTTTCTGTTTACCTCCTTCCGTCTTCCGTTCATTCCTTCCACCCATCTTTCCCTCGTGTTTCATTACTCTTCTCTCTTCACACCTTTCTACCTTCCCTTCCTACCCTCTGTTCCTTATTAACCCCCCCCCCCCTTGTTCCTAACCTTTTAAACCTTCCATCCTCATCACTCCCCTGTTCCTTCTCCCATCTGTCCGTCTTGCATCTCTTCCCTGTCCTTCTCTACGCTCTTTACCTCTAATTTCTTCGACCGCGACACTACATTTCTGCAGCGTGCTGGAAAACTGGAAAGGCTTGAATATAGTAATTTCATTGTCAAAACCTGATCCCGCGCTATAAAAATAGGAACTGTGCACTTGAATCACAACAGTGGGTACCGTTTGTGACCGACGCGTGATTCACTTGGACAGGACATCATTAGAGAATACTATTAGCTAGCAGAAAGGTGACACCTCATCTTAAAACTCAACTCCCCGTTAAATTATATTATATGTATCTCTCTTCGGCAGAACAATTTCCTATTTTTCTAACTGCACTTAGAGCACTTTCTGTAGCTGCCTGTTTCTTTCCATGTCTGACTGGTAAATAGAGTTTTGTTGCTAGCGCAGAGACCGCAGAGCGAGCGCGTGTAATGTGTCTGCAGTGTTGCTACAGTGGAGCTGTACAATGGTTCTGTGACACTTATTCTTTACACTGCCAATGTACAGACGTCACGCCGAGCGATATGCACCGTAATGTACAAATAGCAAAACAGAACCGTATTTAATACGATTTAACAGTACAGAAACATTGCGTCATGACGCAGCACCTTTACACACACTTCATGAGCAGGGTTGCCTCCTGCTATTGAAGGCTAAACTTTTGCAATTCATTTTCATTTTTTTTTTAAAATTAATTTCTTTTATTTATATATTTATTTCTCTTACGTTCTCCGGTGGCGGCGCCGCCATCTCCTCCTGCAAGGTTCCCTCGACGTGGCTCTGCGACGTCAAATGGCGTTGTGTTGCATGACAACGGGGCGTCACGCGGCGTCAAGTTGCCGTGACAGCGGGACGTTGTCGCATTGCCACGACAACGTGACGCCCCATGGCGGCGCGGCGTCACGTGATGTCCCTTTGTCGTGCCTTTGCAACGCCATTTGACGTCGCAGGTGCCATGTTTATGGGACCGTGCAGGTGGAGGTGTCGCCAGATACTTTATTTACATATGCCCGGGGTATGCTTGTAAAATCTCATACAACCCCTGCCCCCCCCACATTATTATTATCATTATTATTTTAAAAATACAGCCGTTGTGACTTGTGAGCACACACACATCCACGGGTCTGCAACGCTGCTTTTCACCTAGCATGGCGTACTTCCACTGCAGCAAGGGATTCTGGGGATTCTGCAGAACCACTAATTGAGCCACCTGTGCTGAAGCAGGGATATCCGTAAAAAACTGACCTGTTGGTGGCCATTGAGGACTTGAGTTGCCCACCCCTGCACTAGTACAACCTAATTTTGGGGGCAGCTCTTTATATGTGATTTCCACGGTGGTCTATTTTGGTTCGCTTTTATGATTTCATTATTTTAAACCCGGTGTTTTATGGGTCACTAGCTTCTCTGACACTAAAAGGATTAACAAGCCCTGAAAAGAAGCCCTATCTCTATGCTGTTAAAACATTATAATTCTGTGTATGAGGATTTAAAGCTGTCCGTGAGTAGGGTCACTGGCTCTGCACTTCTTTAACCTAAGCTGTGTAATATGGCAGGGATACACTTAGGCTGCGGTCCCAGTCATGACTGTGACACGTGCACCCGGCGGGGGGGGCGGCGCGTGCACAGCGCTAACCGCGATCTCCAGGAGTGAGGGAGCTTGCGACGGGGCGTGGTCGGGGATTTGCGGGGGCGTTGCCATCCCGTCACGCGGCTGGTTCGCCCTCATTGGGTGAACCGCCGGTGGGGGCGTGGCCACGCCTCCGTTGCAAGGTTTAAACTCAATTTCATTGAGTTGTAAAAAAACTTGCAGTAGGGTGCAGCTGCACCTTCAGCGGGAAGGTGACTACTGGGCCCAGCCCCATTGAGGGGCGGTGCTTATGCGCACAGCGCACGCCGCGCCGTGCGCTGTGGCAGTTACGGGGACTGCAGCCTTAGGCCGCGCTCATGGTAGGGGCGTCGCTACGTGCACGCACACATCCGGGACTCTTCACTGCTTCTCTATTGAAGGTAGCATAGTATTGGCGGCGATGCAGCGCGTCGACGCTGCCGCAGTTTGGCGAGACAAGCAAATATTGTCTTTTCATGCTGCAGTCGCGTGACGTCAGCCTTCCCAATCTCCTGCAGCCCAGTGCACAAATCGCTGGGGCTGCAGGAGTGGGCGCGATGACGCGCAAGGTAACTCACACCCACGCCGCCACCATGAGCTAAGCCTTATAGGGATCCATGTTAAAAAAGACAAGAAATAAAGAGCAATGTAACTGTGCTCATTTGCATGTCATTACCCAGAATCCCATTCTGCAGTGGAAGCACTGTATGCTGGGAAATAATGGGGAAAGGCAGGGTTGCAGACCTGTCTGGGACATGTGAATGCGCTCACAACGTGGGGTTTTTATTTGTTAAACACTATAAGGTGGGGGAGTTTTAGCACTTTTTACCCACCCTAACTTATTTTGTGTCTGGAATTGCAGTAGGACGAATACACCACGTCCTCTGGAAGAATTGAAGGCGGCTTGTAGTGGAACCAATTTAGAGGCCCAGTGAGAGCAGGAGATGAAGAGATTATCCAGATGTTACGGATTTAATTATTTTGCAATAACAGAACAGTTACTGCATCCATCTCAGGCCCCTGCAGCGGAGAAAGGGTTAAAGCCCCAGCTATGGGGATATTATTATTATTATATTATATTAGTTTGTAAAATAAACCTGAGTCCTAGTGAATTGTCCCACATATTATCACCGAGAGAGGACGGGCAAGCAAGATTAAAATGTGCAGTTTCCCGCGGATAAAACCAGTGATACGTTTAGTCAGTAAAAAGGACTGAGGATGCTGAGGACTTGTAAACACAATCAGGCCGGCTTGTTCCGTTTCAAGAACCGAGATTGAACTTTAACTGTTTTATTTCACATATTTATACCATTAAATCAGGGCACCTAGCATGACGTTACCCAAAGCGGGAACACACGTTATGATTTGTGACTGAACATCGTGTCCGCTAAACGAATGACATGCTCGTTAGCATAACCTTGTGATCAATGACGTGAAGCTGCGTTAACACTTTTAGGCCCATGTTAGTTAAATCGTAGCCGACTCTGGTGTTACACCCAACCGGACACGGGGGGGGGGGGGGAAGCCATAATTCAGGGTGGACGTAATGCCAGGTTTATCTCAGACTTAACTAATGTAACTTTACTCACCCTCGTTAGCCTAAGGCTAAGGACCTGCTGCGGTCGGCGGCGCGCGCGGCTGCGGGCCACCAGCCCCTTTCCTCCAGTTTGGAGGTCCCCGCTGGCTTCTTTCGACATGGCTGACTGCGTGCTGTGATGCGTCAGCCGGCCGATGCTGCAAGCTTCTGGTGATCAGAAGCGCTGACGCGTCATGTGGTGCACAAGTCAGCCAATGAGGAGGGGAGCTACGAAAGGGAGGCCGCTTGGGAGGGAAGTGTGCCTGTGTGTGCATTCTATCCCTCTCCTCCCGGGCCCACAGCCCCCCCTCCTGCGGACCCACAACCTCTGCGTCTTCACCCATAACCTCCTCCACCCCTCCCCGGGTTCAATGGCCGCGCCACCCCCGACCCGTTTTGGCCACGCCCCCAAAAAGTCAGCTGCAGAGCGCAGATCGCGGTGCAGTGACTTGCACGCGCCGCCGGGAAGCAGGGCGGCCGTGCGGACACGTGCAGCGAGTCCTCAGCCTTAAAGCGGCAATCTAAAAAAAAGAATATATATAGCACTGAAGCGGGGGTCTCCATTACTGAACCCCTTTAATTTCAGCGCCAGGGATACCCTGCTCCCAGAGATACTTACCTCTGTAGGGGTTGCCGATAGCCGCTCCGTTCAGCTGCCAGGGATCACGGAATGGCCGCTGTTTGAAGCTCCCGTGGCCCGCGGACCAATAGGAGTCTGTGACATCATCGGTGTGGCTTCCTATTGGCCCATGTGACGCGGGAGCTTTAAACTTTAAAGCTCAGTTAGCTCGGGCTGGAGCGGCTACCTGCACCTACTACGGAGGTAAGTATCTGAAACAGGGGGTCCCCAGAGGTGAAATTAATGGGGTTCAGCTCCGGAGACCCCCTTCTTCAATCCTCAGTACAAAAAAAAACAAAAAATAAAATGAATGGTTTGGATTGCGCATTTAACGGAGTTTAATGAATAGGGGGTGATCTGATAACGCTTCCTTTGTGTATCATCTGCACCTGCTTATCACTGATGTCAGTTATGTCAGTTTTGGTTGACGCTATGCTCTTTATGGGGAAAATGGCTTGCAAATACATTATTGTTCTTACAGCGTTACTATTACCGCACCGTTAACTTAAAAGTTCATTCCCCCATTTGAACGCCGGTAATTTCAGCTCCGAAGATCCTCTGGTTCCTTGCACCGGTAACGGCAGCGCATGGACGCCACGTCCTATTGGCCCGCAAACCCAGGAGGTTAAAACGGCTAGTTTGTTTCCCCTCGAGAGGGACAGAACGGGAGCTACCTTTACAGGTATTTATCTCATGCATCAGGGGTCCGGCGCAGTAATGAACAGGGGGCCTCCTGCTTCCCCCCGTAGTAACAAAGGGATGGGGGGAAGACAAGAGAGGACCTCAAAGCTAAGATTTGAAAGCAAGGTTTCTTGGACCACTTCCGTTCCCCGGATGAATATAGTGGCGACTCAGGAGCCCCTACTTGCAGAAATTCACGCTGCTACCCTTGTCAAGTCTTTTCATTGCTGCCTCCAGCAGGCCCTCCCTGTTCCAGTTCTGTCGCTGAATTCTGGAAATATCCGTCTCTGAACAATTGACTCCCTGGGAGGTTAAAATGTCTGCTGCCATTCACACGCATGGGCTTGCCATGGTAACAGATGACTTTTTCAATCCTGCTATTCAAACTCTAATGCATGCATTTATTTATATAGCTATATATTTATACAGTAGGCCTATATATTTGTTCTGTATATATTGATGTATTGATGATCAGGGCTAAATGCACCCGATTGTTATCACTGAAGTGGTCCCTGAGGAGGGAACATTTGAGAACCCCTGTTTTAGGCATGTTGAGTACCCAAGACCCCACAGCATGGTACTTACTATTCATTAAATGGCCTCCAACACACAAGCACTATAGTACAGCCTCCCACGCACAATACAGCTTCACATACACACAATACATAGGGTGACCAGGTGTCCCGTTTTAGCCGGGACAGTCCCGGTTTTTTAATGGCTGTCCCGCATTTTTTTAAATGTCCCTTTTTTTTGTGGCTGTTCCGGATTTGGCCATCAGAGCAGGGGGGCAGCAGAGAGCACAGAATGCAGGCGGAGAGCGGAAGCCGGTCTGACAGCAGAGTGTGGGGGCGGGGTTAGCTGCAGGGGGTGGGGGCGGGGTTAGCTGCAGAGGGTGCGGGTGGGGTTAGCTGTAGAGGGTGGGGGCGGGGTTAGTGACAGCGGAGCCTCAGCAGTGAGAGCCGGAAGTGAGGTTCCTGCTGCCAGTCAAGATGGCTTCCCCCCCTCCGTGCTCCACAGTGACAGGTAGGACACAGAGACAGAGTGAGTGTGAGTGGCTCTGTGTGTGTCACAGGGTCTCTGTGTGTGTGTGTGTGTGTGTGTGTGTGTGTGTGTGT
>WSYH01016004.1:0-13661 GCA_036426205.1 Ascaphus truei | reverse complement strand
AGGAGGAGACATGGGGAGATGCCGGAGAGGACGGGAGTATGTGGGGGAGAAGCTGGAAATGAGAAGTGTTCTGGAACCTCTCTGCACGTTCAGTTTCTCTGTTCTGAGGCAGCCATTGCTGCTCAGTTTAAGGCTGAGATTATACAGCCTGCGATTCTGCTCGCGCGCTTGTGTGCACGCTGGTGCGCCAACCTCAAATTGACAAATATATGAGCTTGTAACATCGGATTCGGGAAATCTGTACCATCTAGTATGGAGTTAACTAGGTTTTGTAGATGGGGAATAAGAAGACGGCACATTTTTTTAAATATAAGTTTGAAAACCCATCTGGGCCTGGGGATTTGTTTGGCTTCAGGGAGCTAATCACCTCCGCTGTCTCTTCTGGCATGATTCACTTGTTTAGGTTATCTTGCTCGTGCTCAGGAATAGTGGGTAGCCCTGATTAAGATATTTTTCCAGCTCCTTTCCATAGTTCTGGGATTTATTTGTTTTTTTACCATCATATAGCTTACTACAGCGGTGCGCAAAGTGGGATTTTTCAGTGGGGGGTGCGGCGTTGCAGAGGCCCTGCGCTCTCCCCCAAGGCATTTAAATTAAATGCCGGGGGATCGCGTGAGGCCTCTGCAACCCTAAACTTACCTTCACTCTTCCGGCGTCCGGATTTATGTCCATGGCAACGCGGCATCAATTGACGCCACGGGGTCATGGGACATGATGTCACACGTGTCAAATGACTCTCAATTCACTGTGTATTTTTGTCATATTGTCATATTGGATGTAGCTTTGTGCTTCTTTGTTTTTTATTGTATAGATAGATAGATAGATAGAAAGAGATAGATAGATAGAAATAGATAGATAGAAATAGATAGATAGATAGATAGATAGATAGATAGATAGAAATAGATAGATAGATAGAAATAGATAGATAGAAATAGATAGATAGATAGAAATAGATAGATAGATAGAAATAGATAGATAGAAATAGATAGATAGAAATAGATAGATAGATATAGATAGATATAGATAGATAGATAGATAGATAGATAGATAGAAATAGATAGATAGATAGAAATAGATAGATAGAAATAGATAGATAGATATAGATAGATAGATAGAAATAGATAGATAGAAATAGATAGATAGATATAGATAGAAATAGATATAGATAGAAATAGATATAGATAGAAATAGATAGATAGATATAGATAGAAATAGATAGATAGATAGATATAGATAGATATAGATAGATATAGATAGAGATAGATAGATAGATAGATAGATAGATAGATATCTAGTATCTAGATAGATAGATATCTAGATAGATAGATAGATATCTAGATAGATATATAGATATCTAGATAGATAGATAGATATCTAGATAGATAGATATAGATATAGATATAGATAGATATATGTAGAGGTATCAGTACCGTCTTAGCCGAGCTTCAATAATCAAAAAATAAATAGATGATACCGTTCTGTGTCTAACGAAATGCTTTTATTTGTGCGAGCTTTCGAGATACACTGATCTCTTCTTCCGGCAATGTTACAATGAATGAAGCAAGCAAAAGGTATACTTAAAAACAGTGTCTCTTGGAATGTTATCTGTGCTAGTCCTTCCCCCGGTGTGGATGTGTTTTATGGCTAGTGGTGTCAAAAGGTTCCTTAAAGCAAGTGATGTAAGAGTATGTGTGTTTATCTGTGTGAATATAAATGAATGGAGAGCCCACAGTATATACAGTGCTTTTCAAAAGGTGTGTGTGGTGTGGGAGTGGATATAAATGGTGTGGGTAGGTGTGGAAATGTGAGAGATTGTAGCACAACTAAAAGTGTGTGTGGATACTATGTGGTCCCTATAGGTGTATAGGGATGGAAAAAACAAGGAGTATAATTATGTGTAAGAGACAGCTGTGTGTGCATACATATAGCACAGTATGTACAGACATGGCCTATAGCGCTCATGGGAAGAGGTTCACTTATGTCAGTAATGACTCAAAAAATTTCGATCTCTGTTTAGGCCACCGCTAAGTGTCCCGAAAAGTTGCATAAATTTGTATTCATGCAACCGTCTCTCTTTCGGTGTTTTAAGATTACCTTTGAGTATGGCAACCCTCAGATCGTTCATCTTATGGCCAGAGTCAGAGAAATGTTCGCCGACAGGACTGTCTCTTGTTCCACGCGTGATGCTGTGGCGATGCAGGTTCATTCTCTTGTTTAGCCCCTGCCCTGCCTCACCTATGTAGTAGCAGCCCCCTGGGCATTTCATGCACATGATGAGGTACACAACATTGATGGAGGAATAGGTGAACCTTCCTCTGATTTTGTATTCCCGATTCCTGTGTGGTATTTGTATTGTGTCCGCTGTGTAGAGCATTGCGCAGGTTTTGCATCTTGGGTCCTGGCATGGTTTCGTCCCGCATTCAGTTGTACTGCTGAATACTTTACTCCTCACCATAATATTCTTGAGATTATGGGGTTGTCTGTATGATAATAAGGGTGCTTCAGGGAAGACCTGTTGCAGTCTTGTATCTTCCTGGAGGATGGGTTGTAGTTTCCTGGCGATCTTGCGTAGGGCTCCTAGATGTGGGTTATGTGTGACCACCAAAGGTACCCTGTCGCTTGTCTCCTTCTGTTTGTATTCAAGGAGATCACTTCTTGGTATTCTGGTGGCTTTGTGAATTTGCTGGTCTACAATTCTGTGGTTATATCCACGGTTTATAAAATCTGATCTCAAGGCTTTAATCCGCTGGTCTCTGTCTGCTGTGTCGGAGCATATCCGGTTGTATCGTATGGCTTGACTGTAGATGGTTGCATGTTTGGTGTGTGTCGGGTGGAAGCTGTTGTCCCTCAAATAGTTTGCTCTGTCTGTAGGTTTGCGGTATACAGAAGTCTGTAGTTGGTTGTTCTTTATAGTAATGGTGGTGTCTAGGAAATGTACTTCATCCGTGGAAGGACTAGCACAGATAACATTCCAAGAGACACTGTTTTTAAGTATACATTTTGCTTGCTTTATTCATTGTAACATCGCCAGAAGAAGAGATCAGTGTATCTCGAAAGCTCGCACAAATAAAAGCATTTCGTTAGCCACAGAACGGTATCATCTATTTATTTTTTGATTTAGATAGATAGAGATAGATAGAGATAGAGAGAGAGAGAGAGATAGAGAGAGAGAGAGAGAGATATATATAGAGAGAGAGAGATATATATATATAGAGAGAGATATATATATATAGAGAGATATATATCGAGAGAGATATATATCGAGAGAGATATATAGATAGAGAGAGATATATATAGATAGAGAGAGATACTGTCGCGGCCGAGTTTATTCGAGCATTTGCCCGGTCTCGGCCGCGACAGTAACCTGGCGCGCGCTGGGATGTCCCGGGCGCTCGCCGAAGCCTCGGAGGAGAGGCCCGCCGATCGGGGCTTCCCCCTCTCCTCTCTGGGTCCGCCGGGTCTCCCGGAACCCCCTGCCGCCGTCCCCCACATCGCGGGACACCAGGGCTCCCTCGGGGAGCCCTGGACGCGCGTGCAGGGGGCGCAGGCACCCGATGACGCGTGACCGCGCATCGGTGATGCGCGGCACGCCGAGGGGATGCCACTAGCAAGCCTGGAAATCTCCCGGCTTGCGGAACTGGCCGCACTCTAATAAAGTGTGCCGCCAGTGTATATAGATAGAGAGAGAGGGAGAGGGAGAGGGAGAAAACACAGTTGCAAATGTTGCTAAACAATAAAAAAAAAGCTGTGTGTGCTGTGCACGCGCATAGTAAGTGAAACTTCTTTGACTTTTGTCACAGAAATTGACTTATAACGCGCGTGCTCAGCACACATGTGTCAGTCAGTGTATGTGTCAGTCAGTGACTATGTATGTGTGTCAGTCAGAGAGTATGTATTTGTGTCAGAGAGTATTATGTATGTTTGTGTATGTATGTGTGTCAGTCAGTGTGTGTATGTGTGTCAGTCAGTGTGTGTATGTGTGTCAGTCAGTGTGTTCATGTGTGTCAGTCAGTGTGTGCATGTGTGTCAGTCAGTGTGTGCATGTGTGTCAGTCAGTGTGTGCATGTGTGTCAGTCAGTGTGTCAGTCAATGTGTGTGTGTGTGTGTGTGTCAGTCAGTGTGTGAGTGTGTGTGTCAGTCAGTATGTCTCTCTCTGTGTTGTGTGAATGTCTCTCTGTGTCGGTCAGTGTGTGTATGTGTGTCAGTGTGCGTGCGTATCTGTCAGTGTGTGCATGTGTGTCAGTCAGTGTGTGCATGTGTGTCAGTCAGTGTGTGTGTGTGTGTGTGTGTGTGTGTGTGTGTGTGTGTGTGTGTGTTACCCTATCAAATAAACCGGCGGACACACAATTAAGTACAAACATGTCTGGGTGTCCCTGGTGATCCCTGCGGGAGTCTCGGGCCACGGGGGATCCCTGTGGGAGTCTGGATACCATGGTGATCTTGGTGGGATACGGGCCCACAGCAGATCCCGGTGTGAGTCCGGGGCCCACGGGTGATCCCCGTGGGGGTCTGGGGCATACGGTGATTCCCGCGGAAGTCCAGTGCCATGGGTAATCCCGTGGAGGTCCGGGGGCCCATGGGTGATCCCTGCAGGGTTCGGGGCCATGGGTGATCCCGCGGGAGTTCGGTGCCCTCAGGAGATCCCCTTGGTCGTCAGGGTCCCGCTGGCCTGCGGTACTAATCCTGTGCCCAAACAAATTGCCACACAATTAATACCACAGCTGGTGGGTGTCCCCTGTGATCCCCGTGGGAGTCTCGTGCCCACGGGTAATCCCCATGAGTCGGGACCATGGTGAATCCTGGTGGGAGTGACGGGGCCCACAGCAGATATCCCTGTGGGAGTCCGGGGCCCCGGGTGGATCCCTGTGGAGTCTGTGGGCATACGGGTTGATTCCCGCTGTAGTCCAGGGCCCAACGGGTAATCACTGTGGGAGTCCCGGGGCCCATGGGTGATCCCCCCGCGGAGTTCAGGGCCCTCAGTTGATCCCCACTGGCCTGCGGTACTATACCTGTGCCCAAAAACCAATAACAACCATACTTTCAAATAATACACCCCCCCCGCTCGCCCCACCCGTCACCTAACACTACAGTACATAATTGTCAAAATTACTATTATCCAGATGTGATAATAGTGCATTGCCCATTAAAAATAAAACATTAACTTGCAGAATAAAGTAATAATCTTGCACTAACCCCTGTAAAGACTGCCATGATGAAGGCCATCCTCATACTCATCACCGTCCATGTCATTTGTTGCCACAAACAATACAGTACAATCAAAATACAATCTCATGTCCCCTAAACCCTTTATCACCATTAGCTATAGAAATTAGGGCTAACCCACCCTCTCCCACTACCCACCTAGGAGGCCTAATCACTCTCCCCAGGCCACTCAACCCTCAACCTTTACTCATTCATTGATACAGTGGGTACAGTCATGCCATATAAATGGGCATGATTTACCCCCATAGCAAAAAATGTGAAGGAATAAAAAAACGGCCCAAATAACAACATGACATTGCAAATGAACATATTACTAATAATGCCAATAAACAAATGAATGGCACAGTGGTACATCATGCCATATAATATGGGCATGATTTACACACTATGACAGTCAATGGTCAACCTAAAAAAAAATATATCAAAAACAAGATCCATCATTCAAACAATCTCAAACTAAAAACAAATAAATAAGTAAACTGAACAAAATTAAGACCATCAATTAATCAAATCCAAATAAGACCAAGAATAAAAATTAAATCAAAAAAACATGAATAAATAAATAAATATCTAAATAAACTGCATCATTCAAAATCAAAGTCAAAAATAAATCAATCAACATTAAAAAGCAAACACCAATCAAAATCCAGAAATAAACTATTTAAAACACCAGAAAAAATTCTGAACACTACAGCAATAGCAATATAAATAGCATACATATGTAAAAATCAAAGAACAATATACTTATAAATACATACAAGCAAACATTTCTCAAAACAACCATTGCTTCTTACTGAATGCATGTATTATGTATGTACTGTATGTATGTATGTATTTATGTATGTATGTATGTATGTATAGGCCCATAAAGGGCCATACATAAATACTTTGGAATGAATGTGTAAAATATAAATGCAATCAACAAAAAACAATAAAAAAACCTGTAAATGAAAATACATCATTCAATGTTATTACATTCAACCCCCAGGTCACCTGTTTTCCACACCATCCCATATGAAGCTGCTGTCCTGGGAACCCCCAGGTCCCTGTTCCAGCACCCACCCGACTGCTCTGCTGGGAACACCTATCTCATCCGCTCCAGCACCCCTCCACGCCAGATGTCAACAGCACTCCTCACACTGCAGATCCATCTCGTTCGCCCGCATACTGAATGGCAGTCATCTGTTTCAATGTTTCAAATGTTAAGAAATGTACATGTTAGTTTACATGTTGGTAACATTTGTATTTATACTTATACCATATTGAATCTGCATGCTCTGCTCATTTGTTTTTGTATCCATGATTGGTTACATATTTTTCAAGGATTAAATCATTGATGCATTTTAAATTTGTTTGACTTTAATCCATGTACATACTATTTGTGGATCTATCAGTTAAATGAGTACACTTACGCGAAACCAGCCACACAATATATATTTATTATAGAGGTCCAGGCTTTAGTGATGTTTTTACTTTTATTTTAATTAATTTTCATGTGTTTACAATGTTACTTCACTCACAGCTGGGTCGAGGTGATTTACCTAATTATTTGCATATTTATGTGTGCTGACTTCCTACATATGTGTCCTACTCCTTGAGAAAGGGTGCAACACTTGCGTGGAATGCGTGGGAAGACTTTTCTTCTTTTCTTGTCTACCATCTACTTTTGTTCAAAATACAGCATTTGTTTACTTTTGTACTTACTGGTACCCTTTTCTTTAATTTTTTATTTTTGGCTGTTCCTGGTCCTGTCTGAGTGCCCTGACATTTGCTGTTTTTGCTGAAGCACAATACAGTACCTGGAAACGAGTTCATTCAATAGATATCAGCATGTGGGAGGCTATGCAATTTGTGTCACCTTCTATGCACAGTGTCCTGACACATTTGTTGGTGGGCATACAGATAATACACCCTCACTTCTGTTGACAACATGCACATTGAATATACATTGAGTTTACATTCCCTGTGCTCATTCTTATCTAAAGCTGTGATGTCCATAAAAGTTATTTCAAAGGCTCTCATCATGAAATGCAGGATATGACAAGAAAGGACACAGAAATACAGATGAAACTCTGGTTAGTTAGTTCGAGCATCAAGTTAACACATAACAGATATGCTATCATGCCATGGGCAGACTAAAATGGAAACGGTATCCACCCCGTCACAACAGAGTAAGTACTGTAATGTATTTTGTTTTTATTTTTTTAAAGTTTTTTTCCTTTTTGTCTCTGAAATTCATTTTGGGCCTAAAAATATACATTTTAGAAACAAATATATATTTTTTAAACGTCATAGCAATTTTAAATAATTTATCTTTCTTGTTTTCTTAACTGTAGGGCACGAAACGGCTGGTGGTTGAAATCAGTGATGCTAAGGATGAAACAGTCTGCAGCAGCGGTCCGTGGTTCTGGAAAGAGTCGTAATCTGACAATATCTGAAGCTAGCATAGGGTGATAGAATGCGAATTGGGCTTGACCTATGATGTGTCAAGTAAAGAATTTTACTGTAATATAATGCAATAGTATTGTTTATTTGAATTGTAGTGTTGCTTGTTATAGCATGTACAGTGTTGTACCACTGTGGTGTACTGTAGCTCCTAGAGCGACAGAACAGGTGGCATGTTTATTGTAGTGCAGTGCAGTATTGCACAGTACAGCTAAAGTGTTGTATGCAAAATACGGTTTTACTGTACAGTACTTGTAAAATTCTCTCTGTCATTACAGATTATCCTATGATAAAGGAGCCCATCAAGATTAAAAGTGTCGACCAAGCACGTGCTGGATCGATAGTGGCGAAACTTTTCAGGGTGTTATATTTTCTGATGAGACAACTGTCTCTTAGAAAGATTTTCCACCTTTTCTTTTTCTTTCCGCAAAAACCTATCTATGCCCTGAAACCGTGGCCCCAGAACCACTCAAGATCCAAGTGTGGGGGAAATCTCTAGATGTGGACCAGGATCCATTATACTATTTGAAGGTACATTAAGTCACAAGTCACATGTTGTAGTGTAATGCCCTGTAATTCCTGTAGTGTACTGTATGCCATAATGTACATTTTTCCATAATTTTTTTCTCTTTTGGTACAGGAATCATGGATAAATTGTTTTTCCAAGAGCACCTTATCGGCCATTCTGATATTTGTTGAATACATTAGATCACCGTCTTCCAGAATAATGACCCAAAACATAGTGTCCTCTTTACCTTTTTCAGGCAAGTTGGAATCAATTGGGTCAGAACCCACCCAGTGTAAGTGCTGTATTGTAAAAATTTCTCGTTATTTTCAACTGTATGATCATTGCTATTAATTAGCCATTGTTTCCCCTACTTGCAGATCCCCCGATTTGAACCCCCATAGAACTGGTGTGGCATGCAATGAAGCATCACCTAAGAAAGTTCATCAAGCCTACCAACACAGGAGGAACGTGTTAGAGGCATAACATTTTCAGGAGAGACACTTTACTGTACAAAATGCACAACAACTATATTAATCATATTAGAATGTTTTGCCCGTCTTTTAGAGAGCATGGGGAATGCGACTGGCTGTAGTAAGGTATTTTTGGTACTGACAGGAAGCTGAAGGTAGGGTTATGCTACAGGTTTAAGGTTTTCTCTCTCTATGTGGAGTTTTGATATTAGTCATACAGTAAAGTTATGTTGTAATCATTCCTTTTCTTTATTTTCTTTCACAAATATTAATGTACAGTATGTGGAAACATTTTCAGATGTTATACATCTGTGTATTACCTTTAGAAACAGTATACTGTACTAGTGGTATCTAACAGTTTATTCATTTTGTGTGGATGTTAATAATCAGTCCAGGCCTACACTAATCCTCATAATCCCCTTTGTCCCTTTATTCTCTTTTTTAAAAATCCACCAGCACCTGGGAGTGGGGGAAATGTCTGAGCCTATTGTCCAGTGTGCATAAAAATAGTCAATATCTTGGCCTAATCCCCTTCTCTCAATGACAAGATGAGATCAGATTGCTCTGTTTTTCAAACACTGTGTGCCAGGGGCCAGAATATTTGTATAGATAATATGGCAGCCCAGTCACTTGCCAGTAGCAGGGAGGCAAAATTACACCACCTTTTGAACACATTGCAGTAGTTTTCACCCGGTAACTCAGCAAAGTCCATGAAATGTAAAGTGTATTTAAAATGCATTAATAAGTGTGAACTCTAGTCTTGTTGTCAACTGTTAAAACTGTTTGAAAAGTTAATAAAAGTTATCACTCTGCCAGAGACAGTGTGTATGTGCAATATTTCTGTATATGTATAGCAACATATGAAGGTTAATTATACATTTTTATTTTTGGTTATTAAGTTACCTGCATAATTGCACATGCAAAGAAGTATACTGCAATATGTAATTTCATTGACAATAAAAATGTAGGATTTTAAATGTTTTAATTTGGTTAAATATGAAAACTATCCATTACATTGTTTTCTCCTAAGCCCCGCAATGTATTCTCTCCTTATTTAAATAAAATAAACTAAATAAATTGTATTTACAAGTTCAATGTCCCATTGCTAGTGAAGGCATTCTAATCCCCAATACGGGCTTGTGTCCTATGTGCATCGTGTGAAGTGGTACCCAGGAAATGAAATAAAAGCATGAAACCTTTCATTGTGAATTTTATTAAAGGTGGTGACATAAATCTATCTATCCCATCATTATGTGCTGTGCCAACAAGCGTGAATACAATCATTTAGAAAGCGCTGTAAAACGTAAGAAACATCAATTCTGTATGAATATCACATTTTAGAATAGTCATGCTGGCAATACTGTATAAAAGTTTTAAAAAATGTAAGTTGAAAACATAGTTATTTTTGACTTCCATCAACATCATCTTCATAATTTTATGGCTTTGTCGATTAGACACTTCATTTCTGGAAGAAGAAAAAAAATATGATAATGTTTTAAGTACTGAAACCACACAAATAATCAAAAGATTATACAAAGCCCCCTGTGGTTGCACTCAAGGTAGGTGACAAAATGAATGTAATGTCAATTCAACATTGGCTGAAAATAGCCAAATCCTGGTATAGGATACACTACCAAAAGGTCACAACTGAAATGTAAAAATAAAAAATCTTTAATAGTATTGCTATAAAAACCGACAAAACACTATAAAATGCACAACAGTACATAAAATATTTTTTTCCCCTGGTTCTGTTGTATATATATTTGCAATAACATATTTTTACTTTGTTTTGTTCTTAACAACTATTGTACCTCATTGTTATTTCAACGTTGTGTCCACAGCGTTTGTTATATATCTTGTTGGGTCTGTTTTATGTGTTTTTTATACTCTTTGCTAATAAAGTCCATTTTTTTCTATTTTTCATTATACAGTGTTTGAGTGCACCTTTTTGGCCCTACTTTTATTTTTTCTTTGTATATATATAATATATATATATTATAAATTATATATATTATATATATATAATATTTATATATATATATATATATAAATGTATAATATATTATATATATTATACTGAGTTTAATTGGGTGAGTAAAAAGTGACAAAAACCTCCACAAGCAAAGCAAATATGCAAATGTAAATACAACTGTATGCTATCTGCATGTCTTAGGCAGGTCTGCAACCCCGCCTTTCCCCATTATCACCCCAGCAACCGCACTTCCACTTGCTGGGTAAGGCGGGGTTCAGACCTGCCTAAGACATGCAGATGAGCTACAGTTGTATTTACATTTGCATATTTGCTTTGCTGTGGAGGGTTTTTGTCACTTTTTTTACTCACCATAACTTAACTCAGTATTATTTGGGCCCATCCTTTAGCTTCTTTGCATACCCAGTTAATCAACCCCCACACTGATGAGACCCATTAAGGTCGAAACAGCTGTCTGTGGTTGTTTCTGGGTATGCACCTTAACCCTGGCTGTGCTCAAAGCTGTGACCATGCAGCAAGCTTAAGCCTATTGGAACCATGTAAAAATGGTTTTTGAAGCAAAAATGTGCACTGTGTGCTCATTTGCATGTCATTTCCCAGAACCCCCTTGCTGCAGTGGAAGTGCTGTGTGCGGGTGATAATGGGGAAAGGCGGGGTTGCAGACCTGCCTAAGACATGCAGATGAGCATACAGTTGTATTTACATACATATGTATATATATATATATAACAAAACAAACAAAGGAATGATGTAGCGCCTCTAGTCACGTAGGGCGTGACTAGCTTGAGACCGCCATTTGCCCACGAGCATAGAGGCCTGCTGCTGCCAGAGACTCTTCCTTCGGTCTGTATCAGACGGCTCAGATACAGCACAACCATAGAGGACCTGGAGGACCATTGCCGTCCAGAGGGTCCCTTCCCAGCCGAAGACTGCATTGAGCTTCCGTTTCCGGTTCACCGGCTCACCGGCTACACTAGGGAATCACGTGACGACGCCAGGACTTGGAGTTACACAGAGAGAGCGAGTCAACGGCAAATGAAGTGCCTATCTCATACACGCTATTTTATTGCTTTTACCTTGTGAGTGGGCATTTGTCAGATTTTATGTTCCTTGAAATACAATTTTATTACGTTAATGCACTAGGTGTGCGCCTGTTTTTTCTTTTCTTTTTTTGCATATATATATATATATCATAATACTGAGTTAAGTAATGGTGAGTAAAAAAAGTGACAAAAACCCTCCACAGGAAAGCAATATGCAAATAAACTGTATGCTCATCTGCATGTCTTAGGCAGGTCGGCAACCCCCCTTTCACCATTATCACCACAGCTACACACTTCCACTGCAGCAAGGGATTCTGGGAAATGACATGCAATGAGCACTCAGTGCCACTTTTTGCTTCAAAAACCATTTTTAACATGGTTCCCTATAGGCTTAGCTTGCTGCATGGTCACCAGCTTTGAGCACAGCCAGGGTTAAGGTGCATACCCAGAAAACCACCCACAGACAGCTGTTTCGACCTTAATGGGTCTCATCAGTGTGGGGCTGGTTAACTGGTTATGCAAAGAAGCTAAAGGATAGGCAATACCATAATACTGAGTTAAGTTATGGTGAGTAAAAAAGTGACAAAAACCCTCCACAGAAAGCAAAATGTAAATACACCTGTATGCTCATCTGCATGTCTTAGCAGTCTGCTATATTACTTAGTTAAGTTATGTGAGTAAAAAAAAGGGACAAAAACCCTCCACAGCAAAGCATATAGCAATTGTAAATATACTGTATGGTCATTTGCATGTCTTAGGCAGGTCTGCAACCCCCCGCTTTCACCATTATCACCCAGCACACAGCACTTCCGCTGCAGCCAGGGTTTCGGAAATGACATGCAAATGAGCACACAGTGCCACTTTTTGCTTCAAAAACCATTTTAATACTGGTTTCCTATAGGCTTAAGCTTGCTGCATGGTCACAGCTTGGAGCACGCCAGGGTTAAGATGCATAGCCAGAAAACCACCCACAGACAGCAGTTTCTACCTTAATGGGTCTCATCAGTGTGGGGTTGGTTAGCTGGCTATGCAATGAAGCAATGAGGATGGGTTTACCATACTTGTTAAGTTATGGTGAGTAAAAAAAAGTGACAAAAACCCCTCCACAGCAAAGCATATAGCAAATGTAAATATACTGTATGCTCATTTGCATGTCTTAGGCAAATATACTGTGGACATTACTCCCTGGCGCTCCGGTATAAACACTAATCGAGTGACGTCACGATCGCTGTCTCCGGGACCTGAGGTGCAGCACAGGAGAACTGGAAGTGTAGCTGCGGGCTGATCTTTGCAACACGGAGAATCTCGGCGTTCCACTTGAAGGAGGCAGACCGCCATAAAGCAGCAAGAAGGAGAGGATTTCTTATATCCTACATGCCTAAATCATCTGCTACTTTTGTAGTAGCTTTCTACTTTTTTGCGCAGTAACAAATAAAAATGTACTTCACCATATTTTGTCTCTTTCCATTTTTATTTCAGGGATCTCACAAAAGAATCACCAACTTATTTTCACAGTCTAAGATATGCTCAATTTTTGAAGTGAAACTTCCTTAGTGGCACCTCATTCGTGATGGGGCAAAAATGGATTGTGGGGACAGAAATGAAACGGATGTGACGTCAGTGCTGGCAGTTGAGGCCGGCTGTGTTCTGGCTCAGCCGACCCCAACACTGACATCACACCCGCCACAAATCAGATGCGGCGGCGGCAGCGATACCGCCGGCGCCGCTCCTAATGGCCACCGCACCACCCCCACACAGCCGCGTGACATCGGCGGCGGCGATAGCCACTGCCGCCGCATTCCCCACACAGCCGCTGACATGCGCGGCGCCGCTCTCCTCCTCACCCTCACCTCCAACCGGCAGCCTTCCTCCTCAACGCATGCGAGAGACATACACTGACACACACACACATTCACACACACACACACACACACACACACACACACACCACCCACACACACACACACACACACACACACACA
>WSYH01016003.1:0-13661 GCA_036426205.1 Ascaphus truei | reverse complement strand
GGGGGGGGGTCTGTCCCCTCTTTCCATCTACTAGGCCCGACTGGGACAAGCCCGGGACCTACAAACGAGAGCACTTAACCACTCCGTGTGTCCGCTTTTCCTTACTACTCTAGGAGGAGGGAAAGACCCGGGACGGTTGTGACAAAACCTTACGCGGGGGGTGCTTCCCTTTCAAGGGTTACTGTGCCCTGGACGGTACAAAAACACTTACAACCTCTGCCCTTTCCTATCACTCGCACACGGGGACGTACAACACGTAACCATCTGCCCGGGAACGTTGTACAACACACTTCCTCTGCCCTTTACATTACTTGCCGACGAGGCTGCACTGACAATACAAAACCTTCCTCTGCCCTTTATTACTGCCCCGGGACGTACAAACCACTTAGTGGCTCGTCTAACCCTTTCAGGTAAGCTGCCCTGGACGTACAAACACTTACACCAATCTACCACTTTCGTACGCCCGGCGGACGACAACACCACCGTCTACCGCCTTCAGACTAGCCTCGAGACGTCAACCAAACACTTACACCTCATCCCTTTCATGTAACTGGCCCGGCCGGAAACGTACAATCACACGTTCCTCTAACCGGGTACCAAACCCTTTCAGTACTTGCAGCCGGGACTTCAAACCAACTTACCTCTACCCTTTTCGTTTACTGCACACCCGGCCATGAGTCACACAAACCTTTCCTTAACCTTACCCTTTCATTACTACTAAAGCCGCGGGGGTGGACATAAAAACAACACACATAAACACTCTAAACCCTTTCATATACTGCCCGGAACAATTGTTACAAACACTTACCTCGTACCCGTTCTATTACTGCCGGCGACATACAACAACCTCTAGCCTACCTTTCATTACTCATGAGATCATCAAGAACCACGCCACAGAACGGCCAGGCAATTGTACAAACACTTACCTCTAACCGTTTCTTACTGCCGACCGGGACATACAAACATACCTAACTCTACCCTTTCATATACTGCCACGGGACGTTTACAAACAGCTTAACCTCAACCCTTTCATACTTAGGTGCCTGGGACTACAAACTTATCCTCTACCCTTTACTAAACCCATATTACTGTCAAGTATCCAACAAAAACTGTGTGGAATAAAACTATAATATCCCTCTCTTCTTACCTGTCCCGGTGCCCTGGGGTTTTGCCCATAGACTTCTGGCATCTTTCACGTCATGGGATCACTCCAAAGCACTCAGCATGACGCGCATCAGGCCCAGAATGCCGGGAAACAGTGTGTACAACTTCTCGTCCATATTGGATCCGACGGCCACAACCCGTGGGAGCAGTCGACTCAGATTTCCCCCAGCAGTGCACATACTACCAAGGCTTTCAATTAGGCCCGTAGTAGGTTAATAAGGTGCAATCCCACCCACAAATAAACATTCGCTAAAGTACAACCTATGAATCAGATGGGTCTTATTTAAATAACTCATGCCCTATTATTCACCCAAAACTTTGATTCATTAAACACCTTTTATTTTAGAACTGGCCACTAAACTGCAGGAGACCTTTAGTTTGCTTTTTCCATCTCTCAGAATCCCCTCGTGTCCCTCTTCCTCACTGTTTTATTTAGATCGCCCCGTCCAAGGTGAGTGACAGTGAGAACGCTAAGACTGGGAATTCGAGCTTAGCATAGGATTTCTCTCCGCCATGTTGCTCTACATTCCCATGCATGGACAGAGTGAGAAGCCTTTCTTCATCCAGCTGAAACAGTTTTAAAAGTGATAAAAATGTACTTAGAACTTTACATTTACTGGAATGGCAAGTAGCACTCAGGGGGTTAATACCCTAGAAACAGCAACTGTCAGGTAGGCAAGTCGCGTAACTCATCAATTCACTTGAACAATCCCAAATACTTGTCTGGGCGCACTAGCAGTTATTATCCAGTTGTTAACTCTTCTTTCTGAGAACTACTTTGCCACGACGTTTTTCAAAATCATTGAATAATGGTCGTTTTCCTGGCACGCAGTATTAACTTCACTTTTCTTAGAGCAAAAAGATGTTCGATTGATCGCTGCCCCGTTGATCAAGAGCTGTTATATATAATGCCAAGTTGCGCTGATTACTCCTATTTCTACCGACATTTCTGTACGTGTAAAGAATACCAATTGTTTGGACAACTTGGGCCATGGCAGAAAGTCCAAAAACACAAATAGATAAATAAACATCACCAGAAATCTTTAAAATGTAGTTACAAATTGATGTTAACCTATGTCTCCCCCCACTGTATAGAACTTTAAAAAAAACAAAAAAAAAACTAGAATTACTTATTTTTTGTTACAAATAGTATGTGAATAACAACAACACCACATACAACATGTATCCACACAACCCTCATCTACGGTGATAACTTCTCCATTTCTTTGGCAGGTCCTTTGTTAACGCCCGCTTGACTTCTGCGCAGCCCTTCTCTCTATTACGGTGCACCTTTGTTTCCATCCTCCGACTGCCTCCAGCGCCACCTCTCATCCCTCGCAGCTTTCTGTGCTCTGACTGATCCGTTTCGCTGGCAGACTCTTCGGACTGTGACTCTGCGACTGGCTTCTTTTTGTCCCTACTTTTTGTATGCTGGACGTGCAGCAATGCGTGAAGTTCAACCACCAGCAAAGGGGGCCTTGCCGGATAAACAGCCGTTTTCCTGCAGTGTGCATCCGCTGCACATTTATGTGTCTGGTTTCTCTAGGATGCATGTCTCCAGGGATCGCTGCATCGTCAACAGCCACTCTTCCACGGTGGCTAGCTTCACGTAGCTGGGCAGAACCCATTATCCGAGACGTGTTCGACCTGACATGGGAATACATGTTGTCTAGTGTCTCCTCTGCTGCATCTCTTCTCTTCGAAAACATTGTCCTGTTCTTTACTGTTTCCTCTACTTCAGCTGTCGGTATTTTCATGTGTTGTGAATATTTCTAATCCGCGCTGGGATGAGTACCTGTGGAAAAGTAAACGCATATGAAAAATGTCGTTCTACTTCAGACCATCACAGCCCTGAGTTTCGATATTTTGTGTCTCAGTATTCAAGCGTTGCCGTCCTTTTCCCCTCAGGATAATTACATCTGCAATACTGGATGGAGCGAGCATCAGCGAGAAGAGACGGGACACAAGGTGTGGAGTTAAAAATATTATTATTGAAAGGTCAATGGTATCCAGGAACAAACCTCTGACTCTTGGTAAAATGGCACTTTTTTTGCGAAGCCGTCAGAGTGGTTTGTTCCTGATACCATCCTTCCAATATATTTTTAACCCATACCTTGCTGGTCCGCTCTTCTCGCTGTGCACCGCTCCTAATCCTAGTCTTCTCTCATCTACACAGACAGACTCAGCGTGATTCAGCACGCCCCCATGAAGCCCGCTATTTTGGTGGAAGTATATGTCTCTCCCCTTCATCTATGGGAAGTTGTTGACCCAGTAACATGTGTAACAGCTGAGAGAACTTCATGTTCGGTGGAAGTCCATTCAAGAAACTGGTATTATATCACTTTAATTGTCTCCATTTATGGGAACAGTTATGATTATTGAGGAGATGCACTGTTTTTTCCATACACGGGTCCAATACTCACCTCTTAGCTTAAGTGCTTCATGTTCTACACCATACGATATGTGGACCTTTGATACCTTGATATATGGATTTACCAGGTTTTCTGACTCAGACTGAGCACTGCTATGTGCACTACTTGTAGGTCCTAACTACCTAATTAAGCATAACGTTTGGAGACAAGACCATATATTTGGAACAAAAATGCATAATGTGTAGTATATGCACATTAATTAGTAATCTCAAAACAAACTGATGCAGATGCTGTGAAATCTCTGAGGACAGGTGTAAAAAAAAACATGGTTATTTTAATTTGACAGCATACTCTCAAATATTACACCTTTGCAACACAGATCCAGCTGTATTATGCACTGTTCAAATTCTAGTATCCGTTAATGGCCTTAGTAAAAATGGGGTTCTTCATTATGGAAATTGTAGTGTCCAGCGAGCTATTTGAAAAACCCAGTGGGGCTGTGTTTCATTGACCTAGTTTCGTGATACCATGAATAACAAAGTCGTAGGAAGATAAACCCTGTTATAGACCTCTAAAACGGTAAATCAGAGCATAACAAAATTAAGCACACATACTACTTTAAAATAGAGATCAGATAACATGTGCTGCCAGAGCATTGCGAAACTATCCCTCTAAAACTAAACAATAAAACACCACCCAATTCCCAACAAAAATTGCCGGTGTGGCCCAACCTTACAGAGTTGGTGAGGCCAAGATGTTCAACTAACCGTCATATAGTCAAAGGGCCACAATAAGAACACAAATCAAATGAATCACCTGTATACCCCGACACCCAGCGACGTAACTGGCCGTGTCATGCATATTACACCCCCCCAAAATAATCAGGTTATGCACAGTGTCATTGTCTCAGTGCCGCTGGTTAATCGTTCGTGTCAGTGAGTATCAATGGTGTGAGTAGTAACTTGACAGCAAATGTACCCGCGGCAATAACACACTGACTACAGGCAACATAACCTGACGAGCACTCATACACTGGCACAGGGAATTACCTAACCTGACCCGGAGGGGGTGGGGCGCGGGAGAGTAGGTGGTGACACCGGGGGGATGAACGCATGTGAAGGGGGGACTAGATGGTGATGGATGGGAGGGGGCCAAGAGGGGAAGACACATGGGGAGGTTGCAAAGAGTGCGTGACATGAGATGGGCACATAGATTTACTACATGGAGACGGGAGACAAAGAGGGGGTGAGTTGGGGTGTGGTGGGATGGGTGCAGTTGGAGAGACAAGTGGGGACAGGAGAAGACGAATAGGGTGCAGTGGGGTGAATGTCCCTACCAAATATCGCTCTCACAGTCTCCACAGCCACCCATTGAGCTCTGAGCCTCGTTCATGGTGCCAGAGGCAGGAGTTGGGGAAGGCGGGCGTGTCGGCAGTGTGCGAGCGGCAGTCTGCTGGTCGATGTGTGCACCACCCCGCAGCTTGTTCAAAACACGAGTTGAGGAGGCGGGGCTACAGACCGCATTAAGGATACTTGTTAGCCGTCTTGAATCATTCTCAATAATGATTTCCCTTGGGCTGCCAAGTACCATGACATTGCCTGCAACTTCAAAAAACTTGAGTTGTTTCAGTATTGAACTGTAAGCCAATCCGCAACTCCTACTTCGGAGACAGGGCAGCATGCACCGGCTGAACAACCGCAATTCCTTACATACAATTGTTTCGACTGCCGCCCTCATGCTCGATCACGCCCTCCTCACGAAGCCTGCACTCTGAACGAGGCCTGAGCAGACAGGGTGCATATTCACTGTACCCTGTGTTTGCTGGTGGAGCCCAACCAGGGTAATGCCATGGTCCATAGAAGCCTCAGGAGAGGAGCTGGGTAGGGGGCGCACTGGCTTCTCCTCTTTCATGCATCTCTATGGCGTGATTCCAACAACTCTTTTTTGTTTGTATGAACCCTATTAAAGTGATTAGTAAATTATTTCGGAACCCCAATCTGGGATGACAACATGTATTCGAACAGGGGTAAAGCACAACAAATAAATAACGTGTAAAGCAGTGGTGGGTAAATAGATAAGATTAACTCATACTTTTGAATAACAATATGTATATTTTTGTAAATACTGACTTTGTTTTAAACATCCACCCCCCCTGCATCTCAACAAATCACCACCACCCCCCGCATCTCACAGTCATCCCCCACTGTGAATCATCGATCTCTTTACCTTCTAACCTCTCCTCCTCTCCCCTCCCCCCCTCTCCTCCTCCTTTTCTCTGCCCTCTCCCCCTCTTCTCTCTCTCCTCTTTCTTTCTCCCCCTTCTCTCTTCGATCCCCTCTCCTCTCCCTTCTCTCCTCTTCTATCCCTTTCTCCACCCAATCCCTCCTCTCCATCCATGTCTCCCTTCCCACCCTCCTCCTACCTCTCCCACTTTCTCCCTCCTACCTCTCTACTTCTATCCCCTCTACCTCTCCTCCCGCCTTTCCCTGTTCCCCCTCTGTCCTCTCTCCTCTCCTCCCCATCCTTAGTGGATTTATATTACAAAGTTTTCATTTCTTGTTTCCTCCTTATATTCCATTTCAACAACGTCGAGTCCGGGTCTCCGGCGGCCCAACAATCCAACCGCATTCACCAGATCAGCGAAAGAATTATAGAAGTGACCCGAGCACGGGGCACCAAATGACGCCCGACTTAACGCATGCCGAAGTATGGACATAAACGTAGCCGCGGCCAGACAAAAGAAACAGCTCACCAACACAGGGTGCGGGAACCTGAGAGGAGAGAGAGATATAAACGCTGTCAAATGCCTCTCCCCCCCCCCAGCGCCTACAACCTATCTGTATTCGCCTCGCCCCCCCCCACTCATCCCTTCCTACCTCCCCACCACCCCAACCCCCCGCCCTCTCAGCTCGCTTAGCGCCCGTGCCGCATTGATTCTACACCTCCTCATCTCTTTATCCTTCTTCCGCTGCGTCAGCCCCCTTTTCCTCCTCTCTCCTCCCCCTCTAGTAGTGTCAACCGCCTTCTTCTCATCGCTCTTCTATCCCCCTACTCCTCTCTCCCTTCTCCCCTCCTCTGCCCCGCTCCTCCCTCCTCCCCCCTTTCTCCCTTCTTTAACAAACACATCTCCTTCCTTCTCTCTCTTCTATCCCTCTCTCCTCTCTCCCTTCTCCCCTTCTACTCTCCCTGTCCCGCAAAAAACCTACTGTCCTCTCGCCTCCTCTCCCTCCTCCCTCCTTCTCTCTTTCTTACCGTTCTCCCTCTACCTCTGTTCTCACTTCTCTCTCCTCCATCCCCCTCTCTCCCTCCGATCCTCTCCTCTCCTCCCTCTCCTCACACAACTCCACACCTCACAGTCTGTCACACCCAATACACACAGACACACACAGTCTGTCACCCACACAATCACCCCCAACACACACCACACACAACACACACACACCCACATACACACTACCCACACACACACACAAACACACAACACTCCCCAAACACCCACACACACCCACACAACACACCACACTCTCTCACCACAACAAGCAACGATTGAGCATAAGCAGCAGCTCTATACCCTTGCCCCCCCCCCCCTGTACTCACAATCGAAAAGTTTTTACAAACCAAGAGCTTGGCACACTCCAGATCACAGCCACCCCCTCCCCTCTCAGCTCACAAGGCAGATGCGCGAGGACTGCACGCGCGCTCCTAGGAGGGAGAAGGAGAGCGGGGGGGGGGACCGAGCCCAGACGCAATGAGTGCGTGCGGGGCCGCCACAGGCGACCATAACGAGGAGGACAAACACTGCTCCAAGGTCCCCTCAATCAGCATATGTGTCGACATCGCGTAGATCCCAATTGCATATCTCATACTTACCACCATAAGTTTTACATAGTCTGCGACTATGTCCGGATCCCTTTCTCATCTCATAAAAGGGTGAAAGTAGTCCATATATAACACACTTCCTTTTTCTACCCTCAATAGATTAGCGTTCTAGATCAACCATTTTTTTCTAAGAAATACCTTTACGTTCATTTACCACCTTCCTATGCTTTTTGAGTACCAACTCTAAGAATTAACTAGCTAACACACATTTACATTAAACCAACTACGCACCATTGGATTATCTTTTTTTATGTTTCTTCATTGTCCTCCCCACCCACCCTTGGTTATAAGTGGCCTTTGTGCTTTGCAACTCTCTTATGGCAGCAAGGGTGTACAAATACATTACGCACTGGCATTTTCCATTGCTTTCTCAACCTGATCGGGAAACGGTCTTCAATGATTTCTCCTATTCATGAAACAAGAAGTGGTCAGCAAGACTTCTCGTCTGCATCACACCACCACTCCTCTAAATTTGAATTCTGTATCCAATTTCCCTAGACATATATTTTTTTCTGCATCCATCCTGGTGGCTGAAGACTTCCTTTGTCATGTCGCCGTTCACTGGCTCCCGCTCTGCCACCTAAAATGCAATCAAAGCACATAAGACTTATCCTGGACACGAATGGCACCAATCCCACAACAAGTTACACATACCCTACAGGGATTAGGTATTGGTTAGGATATGATGGTCGTCCACCTGGTGAAAACATCATCTCTAGTTATTGCTAGTGAATCACATAGAAGTGTCAACCAACACTCCCCCACAATCGGTATGTTGCACCTCTTAGCTTCTCAGGACAGCTGGGATTTTTAAATGTCCCAGGAAGTCACAGTCCTGGCTGCCTGGAGGTGTAAAGATTCATAATTTTAGTGGGAAGAGCAACATGTACTATCCTGCATGGTTCCTGTAAAAATGCAGACATCGATGTGTTTCTTCTCCTGCTGGCTCTTAACTTAGATGGGTTTATCAAGGAATCGTTTCAGAATAATAGAAGCCCTGATAGAGATGTTAAATATTGCCTTGGTCTCTCTGGGCAAATGTCAAATGTTCTCGTCTCTGTCTTCAATAAACCGTAATTAATTCTTCGCATTGCTTATTAACTCTAGTCTCTGACATGGTCTTTGGAAGTAACTCTCTCCAAATCCAAAGTGGCCAGCTGTTCGTGCTCACATCAAATATTCTACTTATGAAAACACATGCTTTGTATCCGCTATTTTAGTGTGCATTGCTAATAATTTTCAACACCTGTTCCCAACTCCACTACCTCCAGGGCCAACACCACAGCTCAGGTTTAAAGGATTCCTCTGCTTCTATCAACAGATGGCTCAATCATGTTGACTGCATAATTTTGACTAGAGCAGGGATAATCCTTAAACCCTGCAACCATGACCACCTGTTGGGAGTTATCTCGAAGACCTAAGACAATTGGGGAACCACTCTTCTATTTCCAAATCTTATACACTGTAAATTGAGTTTTTTACCTCCCGACTACTTGACATTTATAATTGCTATTTTTCTGTACAATACACCTGAACACAGTGGGCTTCTTAACTGTCCTAACCACTAAGGCCTAGCAGGATCGCCATAATGGCTCACAACATGGGAAAGCCTGCCACTGTGAAGCAATCATTAAGCATCGACCAATGAGACCAGTGGCAGCTTCCTTCTGGCCATCTTGGAAAAGGTCACACATGTCATCTCTCCTTAAAAGATTAATTTCTTCTAAACGGTTAAAAGGGGGCTAAGGACTAGGCAAGTTATGTTGGTGCATTAAAGTTCAGTTTCTACTGACGACAGTACCAAAATGGATACACAAACAGGAATATATTATATCCACCCTTAACACAATCGAAAACTATTGAATATCGAATTCATTGAACATGATATAAGCGATCATGAAATGAGTGGAACAGTGGTGTGCGTGCAGTAGTGCGTGGATGGCTAGTGGTTGTTCTTATCTTTGTCCCTGAATAACTAGTAATAAGTTGAAGAGTGTGACAGAGACAGAAAAGCATCATTGGGGCCTATTCTGACATGCCTTCATACACAAAAACGTACATCGCCGGGCATGTTACGTCGCACGTGTTTTTCCAGTATAATTTATCACGGTAGTGTGGGACCGGTGCACTCAGATGCATGACAAAGTCTACTCCATAATAAATGTACAAACTCCGCTAGAACCACTACCAATAACGATTGTATATAATATAAATTTCTTAAATAGGGATGCAAGGACTATTACCTATGCTCACCGCGGTTTAGCCGCTAAGGTAATGAAAGTTCCTGTAAATGCAGTTTTTTTTGTGCACTGGGATTAGATGCCGGTGGGCTCCTGTGGTGGTATTCATGCAGGAAAAATGACTTTTTTTCTCTTTTCTAAAGTCCTCTCTCATCGCCATTTTTCTCACCAGCTTCACGTCCACTTTTTCTGGCGAGATGCAATTTGGACGGACAGAAAATCCGCCATTCTAGAGCCTTGAAAACCTAATCGAGGCTTCTCGAATTGCAACAATAATTTCAAAACTGGCAATAAGGGCTTATCACTGCGGCACACCGGACGATGTGTTTTGGATGAGGAGCCCAAAAATGTCGTAATTAAAATGCTTTCGCCGCCTACCTTATCGAGGCTTCCATGAATCGCTGTAGCTACTTTTTGACCGATCCAGTTAAAAAAGCTTGATAAGTGGCTTGATGAAGGCTACTAGTAAATAGACCCCTATGTATATCGCTCGCATAAAACGTTATTACTTGAAAACGATGACATACTGTTACTGTTAAATATTTCCTAAAATAGGGTGCACCAACAATATTCCACTGTATATGTACAGTAACTAAATGTGATGCTACATTAAAAAATATATATATATATCATAGACTTATGAATTGATTCTTTTGATTTTTTATGCAAATCGTGTACTCCAGAATCCTATCTTTTAATTAGGTTTGTTTGGCAACGCGACAACAATATAAGCTGCCACTGTCCCTCATAGAATAACAATTGTTTGATTAAATCTATCTATAAATATAAACTTTTTTTTGTCCTAAACATTAAAGAAATATACACAGCAAGTGCTGTGACTATGGTTTTAAAAGCTGTCTGTGCTTTTTAGAAGTGATTTCTTAAGGATAAAGCTACTGTAGAACTTTATTGTTTACTACTGCTTATCCTCCAGGTCATCCTCTGAGTATCTATGTATACACTCCGATTTCCCTTTCTGCAGTTGTTCTCCACTTGTTTAGCTTGATGTTTCCCTCCGAGTCTTATTATTTAATGTTTCTTCGTTCTCCATTCTGCTCAGCTGTTTATCAAGTTTCGTTAAATTTTGCACTATCTGTTCCTTAGGTTCGAACCCTGCAGACAAAACACCTAAGACACACCATTGTACTTGCTGGGTGGGTGTAGAAAGTACACCCGTCCCTAGATTCACTATAGCACCATAATTGCTAGCATTAAAATTTACATAACTGCATTATCAAAAATTGGGATTGGCAGCAATATTTGTTTTTTGTAGGAATAGCGCCGTACCGATTAAATAACTAATTCGTACGTGCGTTTCGATAGTCCAATCTAATTTGGCATAACACCAGAATAAAGCGGTATCTTAGTCATTAAAATAACCCTACCATATACAAAGAGAGCGGTTAATCCTATTAAGTCGCATGACATGACAATTGTGTGTAGGGTGGTTACTACATTAAATATCTTGACTGGCATACAATTTAGTGCCATGCCTCATATTTGTAAAATGGTTGTTATATTTAAACTGCTCTTCGCATATTAATTTAGGTGATGCACTTAATTTCATGCATGCTAATATAGTGAATTCATATTGTTAAACTGAAACCCGTAAACCTATTCCCTAGCCATACAGAGATGTTTTCTTGATGGATTTGCTTCACGTCTGACGGATATGTAAGCTGAGTGGCAAATCGACACCAGGAGGCCCACGGCCTTATGGGGTCTATATTGCTGAGGCCTGCAACTGACTGGGTATTTATCATTTTTAAAAAAACATCGGGTCCCTGCTGAGTTCTAGTGGTCGTGACTGCACGCTATGATTTCTCGTGGGTGAGCGAACTATTTCAACCAGCTCTGCGATTGTCACTATCAAGTCCCAAGGCAGGAAACAGTTACAAAATCTATAGCACTAGAGCACAAGCCGCTACTATTGCAAGGAGGGGAGGCAGTGGAACCAACCGTTGTCTCGATCATTGACTATTGTCACTCCCTTGGATTGACAGGTATGGATTTGCAACTAACCACTAGGGCACATAGAAATACCCTAAGGCGTCGAACTGAAATGACAACATCCCCTGCTAAATGATTTCTGACTGATGCTGTTGTCCTCTTCTGCTTGCTACGGAGTTCCTGAAGCCATTTCCAATCTTTGGGCGTTTCAAGTTGCTGCTTCTTCAAGTACGCTAGTGGAAACAGGGTCCACAATCAGACGCTGAAACAAAGAATAGAGGTATCACAAGCCTAGATGCAACTGCACTCCTGTCCTACCGATATGACACGCTCCTTTTGCTCACCAAAAGAGTAGCATATTCATCGCAGTCACTACCCATAAAGCCATTCATTGACAAGCAATAATGTAGACCCACATTTTAAGTGGGCTGAGTGAAACCCTAAACCCACCCTATTCATTTCAGATAGCATATTTAATGCGCGTCTTTCGGCAAGCAGAACACTTGCCCTAGGAGAAATAGCACTTCTTAGTGAATATAAGATCGTAGATCTGCACACAGTTGTAAATGTTCGAGAAATGAACATAATTAATAAGCAAATATACTACATATCACACTTAATTTAGTCCACTGTGTGCTGCCCTCATCTGAAGGAACATCTGCACTTACTTCTGCGCAGAGTAACTATTTTTACATTAATATCCAAGTATAACAATCAAATGTTTGTATTAGAGTTTTAAGAGACCTAATAACTACTTCATTTCTATGTGTTTGTTATACAAATAATGCTCGGACTTTAACACTGCAATTCTTTGTGTATCACATGAAATTTTTACCATTCAGACAAGTGCTGGCACTTATGTATAATTTACATTTTTCTCATGTACCTCTGGTTCAACCTAAAATAAAAATGACTGTATTCAATTTATTAATTAATAGTAACTTTAACACCTTTTGGTTTTCCTCTAATACTGTTGTATTACCTAGCACCGCCAGTCAGACACTCTCCTTGTTAGAGGCCACCACCAGAACTTCCAGAACACATACGTGGTTTTTAGAAAGAGTGAGCTCTGCGAGACTGCACAGAAGGGCCGACAGCTTAAGTTAAGTGCAGGTGGAGGTTACGTGGGGTGTGGGCACAACAAATTGTCAGCAATATGAAAGGATACATACCACTCAGTATATGTGTCATTTAGACATGGAAATGGAGTTTAGGTGCTGTCGAACATCATTACTCCGCTATCCCGAATTGCATAGCTTTAATAACAACATTATAGGCCATACTTATACTAAGCTAGGAGTCTAAATAAGTACTGTATGTCCTTTGACTTGAACATTTAGCAGCACTTATAAAATGCCCTGTCTATATTCAATTTAGAAAACAATATGTTATGGATGTGCTCATTGTAAAATATTGCACACAACCCAGCTGGACAAACTTAAACTTTGGGACCCATCTAAAATCACAGAAACCAGAGCTTGACACCCACTGCTTAAAAAGTCCCAGTAGACTGAGTCAGAATCTCTCAGCAACTGCTCACTATCCCCAGCTATCAGGTGGGGGGGGGGGGGGGGGGGGAGGCACCATTGTACAAACACTTACCTCTACCCTTTCATTACTGCCCGGGACATACAAACATACCTCTACCCTTTCATTACTGCCCGGGACATTGTACAAACACTTACCTCTACCCTTTCATTATCCCGGGCAGTTCAGGAATGAAAGGTAGTAGGAGTGTTGTTTGCTATTGTGTCCCGTGGCAGTAACGAAAGGGAGGGTAAGTGTTTTGAAAAGTTACCGGGTGCAGTACTGAAAGGGTTGTACCGGTAGAGGAATTCGTTGTGATTGTGTTTTTTTGTCCCCGCCGGGCCATTAATGAAAGGGTGAGGGTTAAGGTTAGGTTGAGTCATGCGAGGCTAGTCTAGAACGATGGGTAGACGGTAAGTGTTGTGAAGTCGCCCGGGCAGTACTGAAAGGGTAGATGGGTAAGTGTTTGTACGTCCAGGGCAGGACTGAAAGGGTAGAGTTTTTAGTGGTAGACGGTAACGATCGTCTA
>WSYH01016002.1:0-13663 GCA_036426205.1 Ascaphus truei | reverse complement strand
GTGACACAGGACGGGGTGACACAGGACGGGGTGAGACAGGACGGGAGAGTGAGACAGGATGGGAGAGTGACACAGGACGGGAGAGTGACACAGGACGGGAGAGTGAGACAGGACGGGAGAGGGAGACAGGACGGGGTGACACAGGACGGGTGACACAGGACGGGGTGACAGGACGGGTGACACAGGACAGGGTGAGACAGGACGGGAGAGTGAGACAGGACAGGGTGACACAGGACGGGGTGACACAGGACAGGGTGACACAGGACGGGGTGACACAGGACGGGGTGACACAGGACGGGTGACACAGGACGGGGCGACAGGACGGGGCGACACAGGACGGGGCGACACAGGACGGGGTGACACAGGACGGGGTGACACAGGACGGGGTGACACAGGACAGGGTGACACAGGACGGGGTGACAGAGGACGGGGTGACAGGACGGGAGAGTGAGACAGGACGGGAGAGTGAGACAGGACAGGGTGAGACAGGACGGGAGAGGGAGACAGGACAGGGTGACACAAGACGGGGTGACACAGGACGGGGTGACACAGGACGGGGTGACACAGGACTGGGACCCTTTGATACCGCAGATAATATACCCCGCCCCTCACCCCTGGCGTGATACCAACCCAGATATACCACCCCCCCCTCGGTACCCCGATCCGCCGCCCCTCACCCTGTGTGATAGCGCAATATAACCCCTCCCTCACCCTGTGTTGAATACCCATATATACCCCGCGCCGCCTCACCCTTTGTGATAACCCAGATATACCACCCACCCCTCACGCTGTGTGGATACCCAGATAAGTCCTCCCCCTGGTGTGATACCCATATATTCCCTCCCCGCCCGATTCCCCATTCCTCCCCGCCCCTCACCCTTGTGATACCCATATATAACCCCCCCCCCCTCATCCTGTGTGATACCCAGATATTCCTCACCCCTCACACAGCCCTCAGCTTGGTGATCCCCCAGATATCATACGATACCCCGCCCTCACCCTGTGTCACACCCAGATATACCCCCCCCCCACCGTGTGATGATATACCCCGCACCTACCATGGGAACCCAACCCGCCCCTCACCCGTGTGTATAACCCAGATAACCAGCCCCCCTCACCCTGATGGATCCCAGTTAATACCCGTCCCATCACCCTGTTGTGATACCGATACCAGCCCTCACCCTGTGTGATACCCCAGTATATCCCACCTGTGTGATACCAAGATATTCCCCTCCCCCTCACCCTTTGTGATACCCAATATACCCCCGACCTCTCATCTTGTGATACCCAAACTCCGCCTATCCTGGAGATACAGATTCCTCACCCCCACTCTTACCCGATAGCCCTCACGGTAACCCAGATGATACCCCCCCCCTCCTCACCCTGTGGTGACCGTACCACACCCACTGATGATACCGCTTAACCCCTCACCCTGTGTGATACCCATTCAGTTTGAAAGATACCCCCGCCCCCCACCTGTGTGCTCACCCACCTAGATAACCCACCTCACCGATAGACCAGTACCCGACCCATCACCTGTGTGATTACCCAGATAGTTCCTCACCTGTGTGTATAACCACAGATATACGCCCCCCCTCATCCCTGTGTGAAACCAATATTATACCCAGCCCCTCACCCGGGTGATAACCCAGAATACCCCGCCCCATCTACCTGTGTGATACCCAGATATACCCCGCCCCTCATCCTGTGAGATACCCAGATATACTCAACCCATCACCCTGTGTGATACCCAGATATACCGGCCCACCCTGTGTGATATACCCAGATAATACCCCCCCCCACCCTGTGTATACCCAACTACGACCCTTTCCACACACTTTAACCGGAGTACAGAATTACCCCCTCCCTACCACTGTGTGATACCCAGATATCTACCCCCTATACCCTATTCCCGCCACTCACACTGTGTGTAACCAGATTACCCCATATGCCGGACTAACCAGTACCTTCAACCCCTGTGTGATACCCAGATCTTCCCCACCCCTCACCCTGTTGTAACCCAGATATACCCGCGCCCCCACAGCCCTGTTGATACCCAGAGATACCCCGCCCCTTACCCATGTGGATACCCAGACTATTACTCACCCCTCACCATGTGTGAGGATACCCCAGATATACCCAACCCTCACCCTTGTGTGATACCCAGATACTACCCCCCCCTCCCGCTGTGTGATGACCCAGATTACCCCAATCCCTCACCGGATACCCGACCTACCCTCACCCTGTGGTGATACCCATATATACCCCCCCCGCCATCACCTGCCTGTGATACCAGTATATACCACCCCCACCCGTTATACCCGAAGACGCCCCTCACCCTTGTGTACCCCAGATGTATTAACCCCACCCCTCACCCTGTGTATACCCGATTAGACCCGCCCTCACCCTGTGTGATCAGATATACCCCCCTCACCTGGGATACCCAAGATTCCCCGACCCCTCACCCTGTGTGATCCCATCCACCCCGGTATAACCCAGATTCCGCCCCCATCTTGTGAACCCGTATACCCCATCACCCTCGTGTGATACCCAGATATTCACCACCCCCTCACTGTGACGCATACCGCTACCTGTTGATACCCAAGTCTATCCCCAACCCCCTCACCCTGATTGTGATACCCATATCCCATACCCGCTCACCCTGTGTGATACCCAATATACCCCACCCCCCCCTGTGTCAGGTCACCCTCACGGTGTGATACCACTATATGCCCCACCCCTCATCCATGTGTGATACCCAAGATATACCCACCACCCGGTATACCCATATCCTACCCTCCCTGTGTGATAACCCAGATATACCCCACCCCTCACCCTGGTTGAAACCCAGATAATTCCCCACCCTCAACCCTGTTTGATACCCAGATATACCCCCCCCCCCTCACCCCTGTGTGATACCCAGATATACCCCTACCCTCCCCACACCTGTGTGATACCCAGGATATTCCCGCCCCTCACACTCGTGTGATACCCATACTAACCCCACCTCACTCTGTGTGATACCCAGATAGACCCACCCCGCCACCTGTGTGATACCCAGATCTAAACACCACCCCTCACCCTGTGTCGATGACCCAGATAGCCCCCACTCTCTCACCTGTGTGATACACCAATATCCTCACCCTCCCTGTGTGCTAACCCCAGTATACCCCACCCCTCACCCTGTGTCATACCAGATATATACCCACCCCTCACCCCTGTGTCAGACCCAATATTCCACCCTGTGTGTACCCAGATATACCCCACCCCTCACCCTGTGTCCAAAAGGGGATCTACCACCTACGTGACGTATTCCTCACCCTGTGTTAATAACCCCACCCCTCACCTGGTATACCATTCACCCTGTTGTCCACCCCCTCATCTCGTTGTGATACCCAGATATACCCACCCCCTCACCCTGTGTGATTACCTCGATAATACCCCGCCCCCTCAACCCGTTTGTGAATACCCAGATAGTACCTACCCTTCACCCTGTGTGAAAAAGGAAAAACAACGACAACAAGGTGAGGGGCGGGGTATATCTGCGTATCACACAGGGTGAGGGGCGGGGTATATCTGGGTTTGCTTGTCACTTATTTATTTGTTCTTAAGAAAGGTGCCAGTGGGAACGAAACATTGGGTTAATACATGTCACTTTTTTTGCATATACAGTAGTAGTGCCGATCTATCTATAATCAAAAATAAATAGATGATACCTTTCTGTGGCTAACGAAATGCTTTTATTTGTGTGAGGTTTCGAGATACACTGATCTCTTGTTCCGGCGATGTTACATTGAATAAAGCAGGCAAGGTTTAACTTAACAGTGTATCCTGGAATGTGACTAGAGCCCATCCTCCCCCTGTGTAGTGTGTGATTTATGATTTGAGGTGTTAAATAGTCCCTGAATAAAAGAAAGAACAAGAAACAAACAGAAGCCCAAAAAAGCACTCGAGTATATCCAAAAAATATAAATTTTATTCAAGCAATAATCAAAAATATATACAAAACATAATTAAAATTCCTGAGGTCAAAATCCCAAATCCCTGCCCTGACTGCCAACAGTTGATGGTATGTAAGTATGCAAATTAAATTGTTTATCAAGAGGTGTAATAAATGCACACTACACATGAATATAAAAAAAAACATTCTTAAACCTAATCAGTTGAGCCAGGTGAAAAAAAGTAATTTCCACCTTAAACCCTAATACACCGGCCGGCGTGAGCTGAAACTAAGATATACAAGGCATCTCTTAATAATCATTCCCACAAAATATGATGACAGGAGGTAAGATTATATAGTGTTAGCAACAGCTATAGGTAAAACATGGGTCAGGTTTTAGAAATAGTAGCACACTCATATGTTACAGTCTTTGTAGGATACACTATGGCAAATTAAAGTACTGTCCATGGATAGCAGCACAATATACCCATTATGCAGCAAATGCTAATCCAGTACATGTCTTATCTAGTATATATCTATCTATCTATATCTATATATCTATCTATATATATCTCAAATGTTTGTCTGTCAGGATGTTTGTCTGTGGGTTTGTGCGAGTGTGGTGCAGGGGGGGGAGAGTCATGTGAGGTGCAGGGGGGGGGGGGGAGTGGGGGGGCGGGGGGGGGGGGGGAGGGGGAAGTGCAGGGGGGAAGGGGAGAGCTGGGCGGGTGAAAGAGGGGGGGGGGGGGAAATCGGAGATGTGAACAGGGGGAGCACGAAAATTATATCCCGGGCAACGCCGGGTATATCAGCTAGTGTTAAATACAATAGACGCTGGACGCAAGCCTCCTCCCCTGAACTCACGAAAACCGGAGGTTTGCGGATAAACAGCGGGGTACACAGCGCTTTGCAGCAGTATGGAAGCCATGGATCCACAGGTCCCCAAGAGCACCAGGACAGTCAGGCAGGAGGTACCCCAGGAAACGGACGAACTACCCCCAAGTACGTTTCGCCGTGTGTAGGGCTTTTTCTTAGGGGTCTATCAAAATATATTCTGCTGGATATTTAAGACAGATTGGCTAGACATTTCTCCAATCAGGAGTCAGTAGGAGAACGGAGCAGCTGATCTGTGTCTCACGATTGCGTCTAATTAGAAAAAAGACAGTCAAACAGAGTCAAACAGAGACCTGCGCCTGCAAAATGTCTCTGTAAAGTGCTACGTAAAACTAGCAGCGCTATAGAAGAACATGCTATTATTATTATTGTATCAAAATTGTTAGTAGTAACAAAGCCTAAAATGACCCTTAGCACTATCAGGGGTGATTATACTTATCTTAATTTTGACTTTTGTCACCTGACTTTAGTATCTGTTATTATTGCAGTCTGTTGCAGGTATAGTGAGTGTGCGTGACACACGCACACACACACACACACACACACACACACACCCACCACTACAACCCGTTATGGGGGTTAAAAAAAAAAGTGACAAACCCTCCACAGCAAAGGAAATATTACTGTATATACTGTTATATATATAAAAATAAAATATATAATCAAAAACAAACAGACGATACCGTTCTGTGGCTAACGAAATGCTTTTATTAGTGCGAGCTTTCGAGATAACCCCTTACTTGCTTTATTCATTGTAACATCGCCGGAAGAAGAGATCAGTGTATCTCGAAAGCTCGGCAAATAAAAGCATTTCGTTAGCCACAGAACGGTATCATCTATTTATTTTTGAGATATATATTAAAACAGCAGGATATTTGCAGAGGACGCGGATTCGGAAGTAACGGAGGATAATGGAGCGTTTGTATCGCGGATTATGGAGCAGCATTTCCCAGAGGAAAAATACAGTGCAAAGTGAGTTTTTCCCAAATGTAAAGGGTTAAAAGAACGGTGCTCATCTAAACCCCCAACTCAAAAAGCACCAGGACCTCACAGAATATACCCCACACTCTGCTCTCATTAGGGGGCAGCCGATGTGTATAAGAGGATGATCCTATTAAAGTCTTATCCCGCAGAGAGAAGCAGCTGCTGCTCAATTACTTCCAACTGCTGGCAGCTGTGGATTACAACCTCCATATTTTCCGCTCCCACGTGGCAATTACGGACGAGATTCTGGACACCTTCTTTGAGGTCAGAAGACATGGAATTAGCCAATCAGATTGCAGCGTTCTGCAAAGCTAGCAGACCATGTTATTACGCCTTAACCACTACACTACGCCTCCACCATGACTGATCCTTAACCACTACACCACGCCTCCACCGTGCTGATCCTCAACCACTACATCACGCCTCCACCATGACTGATCACTTAACCACTCCACCCATTCCCAGAATACATAAAATAACCAAATCTTTCTTGTTTATAGGGCCCTGAAGAAAAGGAATGAAAGCAGAGCCCAAATATATGGAATAAATGTCCCATTAAATCTGTTATCAGGGTAACAAGATTTCATCTTTATATGGGAAACAGAAAATGCCTCGATTTTCCAATAAAGAAAATAAAAGAGATGTCACAACCCAATACTGTTCAAATTAAATATGGGATATATGTGCTTACAAAAGGGTCGTGTCTGTGCTAAAGAAAACAAAAGATAGTGTGTGTGTGTGTGTGTGTGAGAGAGAGAGTGTGAGAGAGTGTGAGAGAGAGTGAGTGTGAGAGAGAGTGAGAGAGTGAGAGTGTGAGAGAGTGTGAGAGAGTGTGAGAGTGTGAGAGAGTGTGAGAGTGTATGAGAGAGAGTGTGTGAGAGAGTGTGTGAGAGAGAGAGTGTGTGAGAGTGTGAGAGAGAGAGTGTGAGAGAGAGTGAGTGGGAGAGAGAGTGTGAGAGAGAATTTAAGTTTATGGGCGCAGCTGATGTGTGTATGAGGATGATCCTTTTAAGGACTACGGGGTAATTAGTGTGTAAGAGAGTGATGCAATTATGATTCCTTTTTAGCTCGCGTTATATATAATTATAAATAAAGACAACATTACACAGTTAATATGTAATTAAAATAGTTTATGCAGCATTTTTAATCAGTGCAATTACAAATAGAATTCAAAATAAAATGACAGTTTAAAGTTCCCCTTCGCGGCCTGGATTTGCTGCTCCGTTCAGACACCTGCAATGCCGTCTCATTAAAACATTTTGTACTAAGGATTTGCAGCAATCCCAAAGCCCCAGTGATCAGGAGCCAAGTTATAGGGGGTTTATTAGAAGATTCAGGATGGCAGCCATATTTATGGGACCCGCAAAAAACTGATCAGATGTGCGTATTTCTCCAAGTTTGGAAACTGCTGTAGGGTGTGACTGAAGTTTGGGATTGGGGTTTTTAGTAAGAGACAAAATCAGTCACGCATACTGGAGTTTCACAAAGCGCTCGTCCCTTTAACGTGTTACACAGCGGCCTGGACATTAGAATAGAGCACATGCGATTCTGCAGGGGTCACGTAAATGAGAGGGAGAGAGAATTAGTACGTGCATGTGCACAGATACATTCATACACATTCATCGATTCCCTCTCTTGCAATTTACACTTTATATGCATATAAACAGGATACTCTGACAGGTCTCCTTCATATTCAGTACTGAGTCCCCAAGTGCAGATTTGGGAGTAATACCCAAAAAATAGAGCAGTATATGAAGGCAGCATGTCATTCAAAATCCCGTGTGTTCTTGAAATAATCCAGTTGTGTCGTATTAGATAATACTTACTTAATGCATTTTTGTAAAAAAAAAAAAAAAAATGTTTTCACTCCTTTTTAATGTATTAAGCTTAGGCAACTATTTAGGAAGCCACATCACTTCCTGTTTAGAAATAGGCGGCCATATTGCGTGCCCTGGGAAGCAGGACTTTGAACGATCACGAGAACGCATCGATCGGCAGCTTTACATAATTGCATTGCCCTAAATCTAAGGATCTTTTATTGAAACAAAAACCAACAAATAAACGGGGGGGGGGGGAGAAAAAAAAAAAAAAACTAGCCAAGAGAAAATGATGCTTTAAATAGCAGAGGAAGGAGCCACTAGCCCTTTAAACGTACATTATAAATCCTGTGCATGAGAAACCCTGTCATCGCGTAAAAGGGAAGATGCCACCGACCCGTTATTTTACAGCATAAATCCTGTGTGTAAGACTCCTTATCACGTAAGAAACAAACCACCAGTGACGGGATAAAGTCTGTGCATGTCGTGCCCACCACACTTATAACCTTGCGTGTTCGGAGATCATACCTGCAGAGATCAGAGATCAGAGACCTTGGATGCCAAGATCCCAGGGATGTTACTAGTCTCAAAGTTGATCCCGTCCCCAGGTAACCTTGATGCCACCCATGGACAGATCCAGACAATATACCACCTCTCTCCCAAGAGGTCCCTGATGTTCCTCTTCCAGCCGAGGTCATAGACCATGATGTGGCCACCGAACCACTCCTTGGTGGTGGCCCCGCGAGTCAGGAGTGCGCAGTGAAGGGCGAGGAAAGCAAAGCAGAAGAGGAAGCCCACCACGCAGGTGTCAGCCACGAAGGCAAATATGAAGGCTGAAGGGGTCACTTGGCCTGGAGAGAGGAGAGAGAGGAGGTGAGAAGTTTGGAAACAGGAACATTACAACATACCAAGTAGTATTTTCGTTAGCTAACATTGGCCAAACACCGGAAGGTTCATTTAAGGGCTCAGGGTATTACAAAGGTCAATACCAAATGGTCCATTCTTAAGCGAACATTGGCCAGCAACGGAACAGGGTAAAAGAATGGCCAATACCAAATGGTCCATGCTTTAGGTAATGTTGGGCAGCAGTGGAGGATTCTGGGTAGGCAGCAAGGAATAAGAAAGGCCAACACCAGTTCAGGCAAGATGATTAATTCTTCAGCTAATGTTGGTTAACAATGGATGATTCTGGGAAGGAAACAGGGCATTGGAATGGGCAATACCAGATTAGGTCAGATGGTCCATTCTTTGGCCATTATTATCTAAACATTGAAGGATTCTAGAAAGGGAATAGGGTGTAAAATGGTCAATAACAGTTTAATTAATATCGTCCATGCTTTAGCTAATGTTAGTCAGCAGTGGAGGTTTCTGGGAAGGGACCAGGAATGGTCAATACAGTACTAATTTAAGCAAGATGATCCATTCTTTCAGCGAACACTGGCCGATTCTGGGAAGAGAAAATGGCATAGGAATTGTCAACAACATTGTGGTCTATCTTTTAGCCAACACTGTTCAGCAGCACAGGATTCTGGGAATGGAACAGGGTATACATATGATCAGTAACAGACTAGGCCATATGTTCCATTCTATAGCAAATGTTGGCCAACACTAGGGGATTCTGTGAAGGGAACAAGGTATAAGAATGGACAATACCATATGGTCCATTCTGCCAGCTCTGGAGGATTCTAGGTACAGAAGAGAACATGAAAGCAGCCAATACCAAATCATGCCAAATGTTTCATCCAGCCCTATGTCTCGTTTCTAACACTGGAGCATTCTTGGTAAAGAGCACAACATCAAAGCATCTAAGAACAGTTCAGACTGTCTATAGTATGCAGTATTAAATGACATTGGCCAAGAGTGAAGAATTATTGGTCAAGAATATGATACAGGAGCAGCCATCTCACATAAAATGGTCCCCCCAGTGTCCTGTATGCAACAATGGTCAACATTGGAGTGTTCTGGGTAAAAAACATGATAGAATAGCCTGGTCACACTAAATAGTTACACCCCATTTGGCCACCCCCTGCTCTCACCTGGGAGGCGAGGAGTTAACTGGAATGATGTCCAGTACTGTAGTTATGCCCCTGCTTCAGCACCAACTGTGTATCCCCGTGAATATGTATTGTTCCCATTCCAGTGTCTGCACCAACACATACACTGGGATCTATGCGGGAGGGAAATGGTTAATGTTAATTCTGTGTTTATGGCCCTTTGTCCCTTTTCCCGCCTTTGCAGGCTCCATTTTGCAGTCTCTCCATAGGTTGCCATTACAGCCCATATAACCCTATGGAGATTCCGGCGATTTGGGCCTGATATCGTAGAAGACCTGCAGGTGGCGCTCGAGAGGAGGAGTAATGCAGTTCAATGGGGATTCCTGGAAGCCGACCTCCGGAGACGAACTGGCAGACAGCCAGACCGCAAAACCGCAAGAGCGGAAACATTGTCACAAAAGAGCTTTGATCGCGCCATTGGCGTGGGAACTAGGGCCTCGGTCAAGTTCACAGCCAATTGGCGTGGGAACTTCTGTTCTAGGGCACCTAGAAATAAAATTCCTTTTGCCCCTAGATGTTAGAAACCCCCTCACTTGACCCCAACAGGGTTCGACCAGTAACGGCGGCGAAAAAGGGTCGCGCCGGCCAGGAGGGTCCTAGCATTGACCGTAATGGCGGAGAAAGCCGCGTGGCTTTCAAATACTACCGTATTTCCTCGATTGTAAGACGCCATCGATTGTAAGACGCACCATTGATTTGGCCCTTACAATCTAGGAAAATTACTTTTTCCCTCTCCATGTTTCAGGAGAGGTCCCATGTCAGTGAAGGATGAAGCGGGCAGCAACGGCAGGAGAGGTCCCACGTCTGCAGATGGTTGAAGATGGACAGCGGACGGGAGTGCGGTGGCAGGACAGGTCCCAAGTCTGCAGGTGAATGAAGATAAGAAGACAGCAGGTGTGCGGCAGCAGGAGATCATAATAGCAGGAGAGCTTAGTAGGAGCAGAGCGGCATAGGGGAACGGCTGGGGAGGTGCACATTGTAACCGGAGGTCAAACATCGGTCAACATCCGGTGTAACAGTGTGCACCTCCCAAGCCGTTCCACCCCTGCTTAACTCTCCTGCTATTATGATCTCCTGCCACCGCCACCACACGCCCGCTGTCTTCTTAACTTCATTCACCTGCAGACTTGTGACCTGTTCTGGCACCGCCGCCGCACTCCATCTGGAGACGTGGGACCTCTGCTACCGCCTGCTTCATCCTCCGCTGACATGGGACCTCTCCTGAAACATGGTAAGTGAAAAGAGATTAGTACTGTAGACACTTTTTCATTTTTTTAATACATCGATTCTAAGACGCACCCCGATATCAGACATAGGAAAATCGGAAGAAAGGTGCGTCTTAGAATCGAGGAAATAGGGTAATTGTGAAACAGGGTAAACTGGAAACCCATAACTTCGGTTCCGTGGGGACCAGAGGGTTGGGATTTGGCAAGGATGTAGACACTGCTCCGGCATGACTACATGGCAATTTCCAGCCCTCTCCCCTCAACCGGACGGAGTAGGATTAACCGTTAAAAAGTGTGTGTTTCCCATTGACTTCAATGGTAGCGGAGGTCCCATTGAATCCTATGGCCGTGCCGGCCCTATTGATTCTAATGGAAGAAAGCCGCGTGGCTTTGAAACGGCTAAGTCCAAATGTGTATAAAGTGTAAACCTATATCTCCGGTTCTGGGAGTACCAGAGGGCTGGGATTTTGGTCGCAGGCAGTCACTGCTCCGGCATGACTGCATGGCCATTTCCAGCCCTCTCCGATCAACCAGACGGAGTATGGGCAAATGTGAAAATTGTGATTTCCCCATTGACTTCAATGGCGGCGTTGCTCCATTGAAAGCCTATAGCGGCGGAGCCCATTGATTTCAATGGAAGAGTGAAATGCAGTGATTTCTTTTAGCTTATAGCGGAGAATCCTGCATTAAAGTTAATAGGGGATTTTAACTTGTTTTTTGTATCTCCGGTTCTGGGGGTCGTGGAAGGCTGATATTTGGCCACTATGGCAAAGGTCCTCCGGCATGAGGACCTGGCAAATTTCAGCCCGCGCAGACCCACAGAACAGATTATTTTAATATATGTGTAACTATTAAAGAATATACTGTTTTGCAAGGCTGGTTTAAAAGCCCGGGAAAGTTACTGGCTCTGCTTTATGTTAATGTTCAGGAGGGCGACCCTTTGTCTACAACAGCCTCCCTGATCAAAGTCTTGACCACTCTTGATTGTGTACAATAGGGCAGACAAACACAGAGGCCTGAGTGGTCTGTAAGTGCCATAATTCACACTTACAGACAAAAGGGTTTCCTGACCAGATACAAGTCTGGTAGACTTTTAGGCGCCCAATGTTAGGATATGGGGCTGAAACTCCATATAAACGAGCGTAAGCCCTATACCCAGTGTCTTTTCGTGATGTCTTCATTTGAACCTGTATTGCTTAATGCAGCGGTGCGCAAACTGTGGGGCGCGACCCCCAGGGGGGGCGTGAGACTGCCGACAGGGGGCGCGGGGTTTACAGAGGCCCCGCGCGCTTCCCGAAGGCACTTAAATTAAGTGCCGGGGGAGCTGCAGGGCCTCTGTAAACCATACTTACCCGTGGCTCCGGCGGCTTCCTCCCGGCGTCGCCATGGCAACGCGGCGTCAAAATTACGCCGGAGCGAGGGTAAGTTGGGGTTGGGGGGGGGCGCGGGAGTGAGGGGACAGCCGGCAGGGGGGCGCAGGGGAAAAAGTTTGCGCCCCCCTGGCTTAATGAATTGCCAATCCTGTATCTGATTGCTTCATTGTCCAACCCCTGAAGTAAGTGTCCATATTTTGTCTGTTATTTGTACCATCTTGTGTGTTCTCCTTCAAGGAATAAACTATATTTATTATATCTAAGTCGTGTTCAATTCAACCCAGATATTTGGTGTATATTATAACCTATCACTAGCTACCGTGACACTGTGTGCTGTCCCAAACAATGATCAACAATGGAGGATTATGGGTAGAGAACACAGCATTAGAACACAACACCAAGTCAGACCATCTACATTATACAATCTCTAACATAGAACTTGATGGCAAATAAGAACCACTTGCCACTGGGTAACAATCATTATAAAAGAGCAGACAGAACACCCCACAAGGTCTATCAAGTATCTTGGACCCAACCGCAACCAACACTGAAGACTTATGGCTAAAAGAGACATAAGAATAGCCTGGTCATACCAAAGGGTTCAGCCAGTGTTCTAGATCCAACAATGGCTAAACCACTGGAGGATTTGGGGTAGCCCCAGCACCTTTCCCCCAGTCTTCCCGCCTACAGTACCTGTCACCAGCATCATCCAAGGCATAAGGAGCAGGAAGAAGCTATGGAAACTGAAGCCCTCTTGCAGGAGGTCCATAAAGATTTCAGCGTTGAGGGCCGTGGCCAGAAGCAGAGCCATCCAACCATGGAGCAGGGCACAGAGAAAGTAGCGGTAATTACGATGCCCCACGCACTGGCCCAGTAAGGTGCAGTGGTGGTCCCTGCGGAGTACGCAGACGTTGCAGCTGTAGCAGTGGTGGCATCTTGGAGGGATGTGCGTCTGGCAGGTGTAGCAGTACCTAAGCCCGTAAAGAGAAGAGAGGGGAGGCTAGCACTGCCGCTGTCTGCACTCTAACTACGATGTGTATACAAGTTATGGTGCAGTAGTGTGTGAGTGGGAGGCTGGCACCGGCTCTGCCCATGCTGTACCTGTGCTTTGTATAACTCATGGTGTGGTAGTGTGTGAGACAGTGGGAGGCTGGCACTGCCCATACTGTCTATAAATAGCAGTGTGTATGAGGGAAGCTGGCACTGCCCATACTATAGAGAGCAGTGTGTGAAAGGGAAGCTAGCACTGCCCATACTGTATATAGATAGCAGTGTGTGAGTGAGGTTGGCACTGCCCATACTGTAAATAGATAGCAGTGTGAGAGGGAAGCTGGCACTGCCCATACTGTATATAAATAGCAGTGTGTGAGAGGGA
>WSYH01016001.1:0-13665 GCA_036426205.1 Ascaphus truei | reverse complement strand
CCCCTGTCTCCGGGACTCGCGCGGTTGATCCACAGCGCGCCCGGGGATTCGGCGGAGCGCCGTGTCACATCCACCGGGGGGTCAGCAGCCTGTATTGGGACGAATGTGGGCATAGGCCACAGATACAAAGTCCCGCAATGAGGGCAACGTGCCATCGTATTCACAGTACCTCCGGGCAGCCCGCATTGTAGGCAGAGCCCGACCACCGTCTCTGTATTGGCCACCCTCACTACCAGCACCCCGCCGGGCACTGAGTAGGGCTGGGTGGAGACCATAGTACCCACAGTGGAGGAGCAGGCCATTCTTTGTACAGGAGTCACTTCCTGTACAGGTCTCTCCTTCTCTGTGGTTCCTCGCAACTGACTGGTGGAAGTTGCTGGATCCGCCACTCCCTGCTTCGGCTCCTCCCTTCTCTGACAGAGTTGGAACCCGCCCCCAGGGGTTGCAATAATGGGCGGGTCCCACAGGGGAATATCATGCCCCTTAATTAAGACCGCTCCTTTCTCAGTCCTGGTGGGCGCGGCTAGCGTTTTCGCGCCAATTTCCTCCTCAGAGTTGGAGTCCTCTCCCGCGGCTAGTTCCCGCCTTCTTCTTGCAGCAGCTTTTTGCACAAGGTACGCTTTCTTGCAATTCACCTCCACGGCCGGAACTACTTTCTGTAGTGGCGCCGTCTGGATATCAGTCCCTGGGCCCAGTGGGTGCATCCCCACAGGCCATAATTGAAAGTCACTCCCCCTGGTAGAAATCAGGGGAGGGTCCCATAAACTCAACGGTTGACTCAGCACAGGGGCTGAATTAGTCACTGTCCATCCCGGCGCAGCCATAGCTTTCGCGCCATGCCCCCCATCAGGGCGGGGCTCTGCTGTTCGCGCCATTCCCGGCCAGCTCTGTGCAAGTCCTGCAGCAGCCATTTTTTCTGCACCTGGCCCATGCGGTTTCCCTAGCAAGCGGGAACCGCCATTTTGGTTGACTTTTGAGCCCACAAAGTCCATCTGTTTGCTCTCCTCACGGGGTTCTCCCCCAATTATGACAATTTCTTCACACTCTTCAAGGGTGGCCCCTCGCTGTCCCAGGCAGGATAAAAACGGGGCAGCCACGGCCTTTGCTCCGCTCCAGAGCAGCCTTGTCAATGACAACTCGGCGACAGTCTGCTCTTCAGTGGGTTGCACGCCACGGGTGCCCTCCCCATCAGCCTCTGTCCGCCATTTTACGTTCTCCGCGCCACGCGGATCCTCCACTCTCTCATAGCAGTTGTCGTACATGAGGCTCCACTCTGCGGGGCAGCCACCACACCGGTACAATAAAGATTAGTTCAGATGCACCACCACATGTGTACTTTATCTAGGTGTGACTCAGGGTTGCACTACCTCAGGCTAGGCTCACTCTCTCTGTGTCTGCTGTGACTCCTTCCTCCCAGTCTGTGCTCCCTACGGTGAGTGTCTGGAATGGCTAGGTACTCTGGCTGGCTCTGCCATGCAGTACTTGGGGCGTCTACCTGTCTTGGTCAGCCTAGCGCAGACCCTCTCCAGGACTCCTGACCAAGTTAACAGGCTGTCCCTTCTGGCATCCTACCAACTAGCACTGCCTCAAGGTGACTCGGTCAGCTATAGCCCGCTCCAGACCCCTCACTCCTTTCAGGCCCCTAGGTTGTCCCTGCGAACTGACAATATCCCGTCAGCCCCCTGACCACCCCTAGGTCCGTCCCTACGCAGCACAAAGTGGCAGCAGACACTCTCCCTGTTTCCAAGTGACCTAGCTAAAAGCCTGTCCTGTTGACGGATCTGATCTCAGCAGCTCGCCTCCAAATGTAACGGTGTTTCTGGCCCGGCCTGACCCACCCAATCTCACATTGGCCCCTGTGGTCTAACCGGACCCCATTACAGTGTGGATATGTCATATGGTGCACCTGCTGGCTACAGGACTCCTGAGTCTCCCGCATGATGGTGTGTGGGGAGAACCCGTCTAGACAGGCAGCTGAGGTAGTGTGCTGAGTCTCACCTAGTCATAGTGCAGCGCCTCCACCTCACCAGGGTCCCTGCGTCCGCATGGGGATGATCCTGGTGAGGAACTCCTCCGTGGTGCTCCTCTCTGTACACTCATCCCAGATAGATACACGAGAGGGTTTCTGGCTGAACTCATCTTTATTGACGTGGCCGGGCAACTGCCCTCCACAAGTAGTATCTTCAGCCGCTCATCTTGCCAGTGCTCCCTTTGGTTAGGTATCTCACCCAGATCAGGGATTCACTATCCTGTGCCAGGTCCCTGGACACAGCCTCCTATGGAGTTACTATAACATAACTGACACTCTGATATAACTTGATCTCCTTCCTCCAGCTCTGACAAGAGCTGGAACTCCTTCCTCAACTTTGCAACAACTCTGAACTAACTTTGCAACACAGTGCTGTGCCTTATGTAAGCTTCTGAAGCTGACACATCTCTGACATCACTAACCATGGAGTCAGAGCATGTGACCAGTCCCAGCCATACACAGAGCACCCCACCAAGGTGTGAGGGGAAACCTCCATGATTACTGCTGGCATGCCCATACTTACCAGGCCTTACTGCCAGCAGGAGAGATGACTGTAGGCATTTTACATGACCGCTACATATATATATATATATCCCTGGAAAATAGTCCCAACACCCTGTTTAAAAAAAAGGAAGTATATTTAAAAAACCTTGGTTGAAGTTTAAGGTCAGTTTCTGCCTTTGCGATGAGGTATTGGGATTAGGACCAGCTGCCCCTATAATCTTTGCAAGGGATTAATTGGGCTGTCCCATAGGGTCAGACCCTCGGCTGTGTAAATCCCCTATTAATGCTCTACCCGCAGTTAAAGATCAGGTGGTATTAAGGCAGCGAGTTGTGGGATCAGCGCTAAAACCTCACTGTTTGCTTTTCTTGCTCGTAAAATCATCTGGATTTCTGTAGGGTCAGGAAAAAGTCCTATTTAACCTTATGCGGAAGGGACCAGACATTGTGTAGCGGTGCTAAGTATCTCAGCTTCACACAGCTTCTGTTTATGGGGTGACTGATGTGTGTAAGAGGGAGATCCAATTCAAGTTTACAGGAGACGTTGAAATAAGTGGGTGATGCTATTAAATTCTACTGGGTGATAGAATTAGAGTGTAATCCTATTGAAGTCTATAGGATGATCTATTAACGATCCTAATAAATGATACAGGACAATACTATTAAATTTCATTGGGTGGTAATATACAAGGAGAGACTATTAATTGGCACAGGTTATTAAATAACAAGTGTGATCCTATTAAATTATATAGTTTGATCCTGTTCAATGATACAGGTTGATTTAATTAAATTACACAAGGCGATCTTATTAATGTTTATGGGGTAATGATATAAAGAATTACTCAATTAAATTATATAGGGTGCACTTGTTAAAATGATGTTAGTAAATTATGTACAATTATTTATAGGTAAAAAAAACTAGCTCTGCCCCCTTCCCCCCAAAGTGAAAACCCCAAAATGACGCAAATGTATCACAAATTGGACTCAAATGACATAAACATTTTATTTTTTTTTTCATTATAGTCCCGAAGTAAACTAATGAGCAGATAAAACACGATTTGTAAAGGTAAAAACAAAAAAAACAAAGCGGGTATACAAGCTTCCCTTTAGGGTCACACACTTATTTGGAGATGTTTCCGGTTTAACCTTTCCTTCTGGTGGTATAATCCTTGGTTAGGCCCGTAATATAGTTTGCTGCCAGGAGTCAACATGGCGGCCGGCTGGCTCAGCCACCCTTTGATGTACACTGGGTCCTCGCCCTGGTGCCTCCCGGAGTCTCACAGCTAGCTCTCTGATTGGTCGGTGTGGTCTTGTTGAGGCGCCGCGGGACTACATTACCCAGCAGCCGGCGAGAAACGCATGCGCTGCGGGACTACATTACCCAGCAGCCGGCGAGAAACGCATGCGCAGCAGCATACAAGGCTGGTCAATCCCCATGCAGTGCAGAGCAAATTCATAATACATGAGCTCTAGGAGGGGCACGAATATCAATGAGGACATATGGCTGGGAAGGGGGTAATGCTGAGCAGTACTGCAGTATAAGGGAGTGTCTGCAAATGTCTTATAGGCAGAGCAGCTTCTGTATTTGTATTGCATGTATGTCTGAATTATACACAGAATGTATATCAGTATTAATAATAGTTTTGTCTTGTATAGCGTTGCCAGTGTACACAGCGCTGTACATCACATTTAATTTTTTTGCAGGCAGGAGTCCTTGCCCCATAAAGCATACAATTATTTTGTTGTGCCTGAGGCACAGGGAGAAATGGTACATGACCAAGGTCATAAGGAGCTAACGCCAGGATTTAAACGCAGAGCAGCACGTGTCGGGGCAGAGCACCGTGTGTATTATATGCAGATTGGCATGCATCTGTATTATACGCAGTGGCAGGGTTGCCACCTCTCCAGGTTTAATCCGGAGAATCTGGGTTTTGGGCACTTGGCTACGGGTTTGGCCTGCCAATCTCCGGGGTGTGGCGGCGTCTCCGGCATTCTCCTGCAATTCTCCCTCCAACTGCAGTGAACATGGCGGCGCTGCGTCTAATGACAAGTATGGGACGCTTCGCGGCGTCGCGTTACCATGCCAACGTGATGTTGCGCAGCGTCCTGTTGCCATGGCAACGCGCCATCATTTGACGCTGCACAGCCAAGTTCACTGTAGTTGGAGGGGGAGTTGCAGCAGGATGCCGGGAGGCGCTGCCGCACCCCGTAAGGGATTTTATTTATTTTTTACATTTTCTCCGTGTTTGCCTTCAGTAAAAGGTGGCAACCCTGCGCAGAGGTGTATGTGTAGCTATTATACTCAGAGCACTGTGTATCTTTATTGCATGTATATCTCTACCATACGCAGAGCAACATGTATATCTAATATCTGAAGAGCAGCGTATGTATTTGTACTACATGTGTATCTGCATTATATGCAGAGCAGTGTGTGTATCGGTATTGCACGTGTATCTGTATTATACTTAGGCTGCACATATAGTGGCGGCGATGCGGGAAAACTAATGTATTGCCGCCGTCGCGTACACTTGTAGTAGAGACGTCGCGATCGCTGGAAGTCAATTTGATTTTTCCAGCGACTGCAGCGTGACGTCGCCGTCACTATAAGCGCAGCCTTAGAACTATGCATCTATTATACGCAAAGCAGAGTATCTGTATTATAAGCAAAGCAGCATGTATTTCTGTATTATACACAGCGCATTGTGTGTATCTGTATTATACACAGGGCAGTGTGTGACTATTATATGCAGGCAACATATGCGCCTATGTATTACACGCAGTGCAGCTTATATATGCCTGTATACAGGTCTCTGTGCTGTGTCATTTTCCTACGCTCCCTTGCAGCCGGCTCTTCCATATAAGGATATGCCCGGATCCAAGGCTCCTGATTGGCCGCCTGCCTCTCCTGCTCCTGTCTGTCAGTGTGCTAAAGGGCCCGCCCCCCAATGCCAGTGCTAGGCCTGGGAGGGAATGCCGTTCCTTTAAGGGATCAGGTGACAAACTGAGAGTCAGCCCTCCCCCTAAGTGACATCGCCCGGGGTATACAGGGACCGAACAGGCGAGAAACGGGTAAGTGCCAGAGACTGTATTCAATCTGGACCAGAACCAATACCAGATTCTGTATCAGAACCAGGATCTGGATCAGAATCATAATCTGGAGCAATGCCAGCAACTGGACCCTAGATCAGTGCTTGGAACCAAATTAAAATTGGAGCAGAAACTGGATTATAGGAACTGGGTCAGGGCCAGAGTAGGAACTAGATTAAGAGCATCTCGTCAGAACCAGAAACTGAATTAAATCAGAATATGAACCAGATTAAGAGAGTACCAAGGACTGTACTATATGGAGCTCAAAATTTGAAACCTGATTAAAGGAACCGGATCAGAAACGGGAAGTGGGTTCAGTCAGAATAATACTTTGGATTAAAAAAAAGTGGAGCACAATACCGAATGTGTTGACATAGGAAACGAGTCTGAAATAGGAATTGAACCAGAAACCGGATTAAAGGGATTGCATCAACAGCTGTAACTGGATTAAGTGATCTGGGTTTGATCAAGATTTTAACGAATTTGACTGAATCTGGATGGGCTTTCAATGTGATCCTTGATTAAATCTACATTAAAGATTTCGGGGCCAGGAACCAGATTAAAGGCCTGTGTGAACATTATACCCTGGATTACTGGACCCCACGTTTGAACATACAGGTGAGGAAGCTGCATCACCCATCGGGTGGGAGAAGGGACATACTATGTAACTGCATATCCTTGTGACACTGAAATTATATTCTTGTTTACAAGCTACTGTGTTTCCAAATGTATCACTATCACCCTGTGTTCTGTCACTTATTCAGGGGTACACAAACTTTTCAGTCTGCGCCCCTCTGCCTCCCTCCTCCCCCAACCCCCATTACCTGGCGTCTTCTGACGTCCCTTTGTCACGTGACCCCGCAGCGTCATTTGACTCTTTGTTACCATGGCGACGTATCTCTGGAAGCCGCCGGAAACCAGGTATGGGAAGTTACAGAGGCCTCGCGCGCGCTCCCCGGCATTTCATTTAAATGCCTTGGGGAAGAATGCGGGGCTTCTGTAACTGCCGCGTGCCCCCCCCTCCCCACCCCAGAAAGTCTCACGCCCCCCAGTTTATATCACCACTCTCTTGCAATCATCTTTAATCTGAGATTTATATACCATTATCCCGTCACATGGCTCCTCCTGTGAGCTCTCTGGCTGTGTCACCAATCTTCCCCGTCCCAGTGTCCCTCTCATTCTTTCTTTGCCCCTGTCACATTACATTCTCCTCATCTCCTCTTCTGTCTCTCACTGTCATGCTCTGTCTCTTCCTTTTTGCCCCCACTGTGTCCGTCTCTCTGTCCCCTTAGTAACCTCCTTTTCTCTCTCTCTTGCTTTCTCAGGTGACCTCTGGGCCCCCCTGCTCCATGCTGCTCCTGTGACCTCCGTGTCCCAGACATGGACCCCGGACCCCCCCACCTGCTCCACCTCTGGAGTCCTCGTCCCTTCGGCACTTACGCCCAGAATATTCCCCCGGGCGCCAGGGGCGAAGACTGTGAGGGGGTGGAGCCCAGCGAAGAAGACGCACCCCCTCCCATGGACGCCCCCCCATGTGACCCAAATGGTGATGATCGTATTCTGCTGGACACTTGGTACGTCATCAAGCCGGGAAACACCAAGGAGAAGGTGGCCTTCTTTGTGGCCTATCAGTGTGCAGGGGGCGGGGCCTCACCACGCCCAGGGGGTGCAAAGGTTAAAGGTCGTTGGAGTGCAGGCGGCAGCTCCAGGGCTAAGAGACGCCGCCATGCCCTAAACTCTGACCCGCCCTCGGTGGCTGAGATGGTGGCCCTGGCAGAGAATCGAGAGGAGGACGAGGCGGTGCCCCGGCCCCCGCTTGTGTCCTCGGAGGGGGACGGCGAGGTGGAGGGGCACTGCCGGAGCGTGGCGGAGGCAGTGGCACAGTATGAGGCACAGCGCGAGGTCCGCATCGCTTTTCACATCGCAGAGCGGCCTGGTGACCCAATCACTTGCGACCTCTACCAGCTGTTGAGCCCTGCGCCACACCGCGTTCGAGTCCTGCTGGGCAACATGGAGACACCCCTGCCTGCCGCTGCACAAGAAGAGACGGAGACGGCAGCGTCTGCAGCTGGGTTCCATGTGGACCTGGTGCTGACGGGTGCCGTGGATCGCTGCATCTTCTATGGTGGCGAGGCAGAACCGCCCCCCGGTCAACTCTTTTTTCCACCACGGTTGCCCCCCGCTGCCCCACCTCCTCCGCCACTGGCCCCCCCTCCCCCACTGTGTCGCTTGTATCGCCATGTGTCCCACGACTTCCTGGAGATCCGCTTCCAGGTGCAGCGTCTCCTACAGCCGCGCCTCTGCCTTCCTGGACTGCCAGACCACGTGCTGCTCGCCATCTGCAGCCACCTGCCCACGCAGGAACTGGCCGCCCTCAAGTGTACATGCCGCCGGTTCCGGGCGCTGATTGAGGACTACGGCGTGCGGCCCTGCGACTCGCGCTGGAGCAGAGACCCCCAGTACCGGGAGGACCCCTGCAAACAGTGCAAGCGGCTGTACCGACGGGGGGACGTGTCCCTGTGCCGCTGGCACCCCAAACCATACCACCACGACCTTCCCTACGGACGCTCTTACTGGATGTGCTGCCGCCGGGCGGACAGGGCCGCCCCAGGGTGTCAGCTGGACCTCCATGACAATAACTGGGTGCAGCCGGGGGATGGGGAAGGGGTGGGTGAGAGGGGTAGAGGCAGGGGACGCGGCGGGAGGGACGAGGGCAGTTGAAAGGGTGAGTGGGACCGAAGTGTGCGCAGGTTGAATAAAAGGGACTATTTATGAGTGCATCGAGAGAGAGGAGCAGGTCACTGTGTTACCTGGGTTATGGACAGGCTTGTGGATCTCAGGATCCCCTCTATCTGGGTCACAAATCTGTCAACTTTATGAAAGACCAAAGAGAGACGCTTGGCTAGGTTCAATAAGACAAAGACGCACATTCACTCCACCATTGACATCGGTGAAAGCGCAAGCAAACCAATTCACATTTTAATGACAAACTTTCAAGTCTACAAACTTGCACACGCACGATACCCTATACACACATTAACTGGCAGCACACAAATACACACACATGCAAACACTGACCTTGGTACAAATACACCCATAACATACACAGTACTACCCTCAGAAAAAAGTTCTCAGCATACAACAGAAACACCAGAACAAAAAATATAGTGAAAACAAAATGTATTGCTCCATTTGGACACTTAGCCCAACGTTTCTGTCCTCCTGGGGAAATGTCGGGCTATCTAAGTTTACAAATGTTGTAATAAATATATATATATTCTTTGTCCTGTGCCGGTACCAGAACCACCTCTGGTGTTTGTGCTGAATGCTGTTAACTCTTTTCAACCAAGCATGACGCCAGCTTTCTAGGGCAATCCAATGTGTATGAAGCCATTTTTTTAATATATAGATATATCTAATGTCAATATTGTGGGCAGCACTCCAAGATCATCTTACCTGGCTGCACAAAGGTTAATTCTAAGTAACTGCAAAGCAGAAGACAGCACTCACAGGTCTTTGGTAGGAAAAGGGATGGTTTTTATTCAATCAACATTTTGGTCCTGTCCAGGACATTTGCGAAGAAAAAAAAAAAAACAATTGTGTGTGTTTGTGTGTGTGTGTGTATATGTATGTAATTAATATGTGAATATATATATACCTATATTGTAACGGTGTTTCTGGCCCGGCCTGACCCCCCCAATCTCACATTGGCCCCTGTGGTCTAACCGGACCCCATTACAGTGTGGATATGTCATATGGTGCACCTGCTGGCTACAGGACTCCTGAGTCTCCCGCATGATGGTGTGTGGGGAGAACCCGTCAAACAGGCAGCTGAGGTAGTGTGCTGAGTCTCACCTAGTTACAGTGCAGCGCCTCCACCTCACCAGGGTCCCTGCGTCCGCATGGGGATGATCCTGGCGAGGAACTCCTCCGTGGTGCTCCTCTCTGTACACTCATCCCAGATAGATACACGAGAGGGTTTCTGGCTGAACTCATCTTTATTGACGTGGCAGGGCAACTGCCCTCCACAAGTAGTATCTTCAGCCGCTCATCTCGCCAGTGCTCCCTTTGGTTAGGTATCTCACCCAGATCAGGGATTCACTATCCTGTGCCAGGTCCCTGGACACAGCCTCCTATGGAGTTACTATAACATAACTGACACTCTGATATAACTTGATCTCCTTCCTCCAGCTCTGACAAGAGCTGGAACTCCTTCCTCAACTTTGCAACAACTCTGAACTAACTTTGCAACACAGTGCTGTGCCTTATGTAAGCTTCTGAAGCTGACACATCTCTGACATCACTAACCATGGAGTCAGAGCATGTGACCAGTCCCAGCCATACACAGAGCACCCCACCAAGGTGTGAGGGGAAACCTCCATGATTACTGCTGGCATGCCCATACTTACCAGGCCTTACTGCCAGCAGGAGAGATGACTGTAGGCATTTTACATGACCGCTACATTAAGGCCTGGTTTCGGTAAGTATGGGCATGCCAGCGTTATCATTGGAGGTGTTCCCCACACCTTGGTGGGGTGCTCTATGTGTATGGCTGGGAATGGTCACACTGCTCTGACTCCATGGCGTTAGTGATGTCAGAGATTGTGTCAGATCAGAAGCTTACAGTAAGGCCCACAGCACCTGTGTTGCAAAGTTAGTTCAGAGATGTTGCAAGTTGAGAATGGAAGTTCCAGCTCTGGTCCATGAGCGGAGGAAGGAGGAGAATACAAGATTAATCAGATGTCAGTTATGTTATTCGTAACTCATAGGATGGCTGTGTCCCAGGGACATCGCAAAGGATAGTGAATCCCTGATCGGTGAGATTTGTGAGATCTAACCAAAGGGAGACACTGGCTGGATGACCGCGGCTAAGAAGATACTACTGGGTGCAGGGCCAGTGCCCCGCAACGTAATTAAAAAGATGAGTTCAGCCAGAAACTCCTCCGTGTATCTATCTGGATGAGGTACAGACACAGGAGCACCAAGGAGGAGCTTCCTCGCCAGGAATCATCCCCAATGCGGACCGGGCCTGGTAGGAGGACCCTTGATGAGGGGAGAGGCAAGCTGCCTATCTGTAATATGAGATGAAACCTTCGCTGCCTGTATGGGGCGTTTCTCCACCAACAACGCAATGGGGGGATTGAATACAGGGAGTCACTTATGTAGCCACGCCAAGGTGAACACCATATGCAGACATGTATCACGTATGGGGTCGGTTAGACCACAGGGGCCAATGTGAGATTGGGGGGGTCAGGGCCGGGCAGACAGAAAAACACCGTTACATTTGGAGGGTCGCGTGAGACTTTCAGATCCGTCAACAGGACAGGCTTTTTAGCTAGGTTCACTTGGCAACATTGGGACGAAGTGTCGCTGCCATAATTCTTACAATTTGGTGCTGATAGGACGGATACCTAGGGCCCCCGTGGTAGTCTTAGGGGGTGACGGGATATTGTAACTGTTCGACCCGGGTCAACCAACTTAGTGCTGAAAGGAGTGAGGGGGTCTGGAGCGGTGCTATGCTGAACCCGCTGTCCACCTTGGGCCAGTGATGGTGGTTAGGATGCCAGATAGGGACAGCCCTGTTAACTTGGTCAGGAGTCCTGAGAGGGGCTCGCTAGGCTGACCAAGACAGTAGCACGCCCCCCCCAAGTTACTGATATATGGCCGAGCCCAGACAGAGTTACTAGGCCTTATCCAGACACTCACCGTATTGCCGGGAAGTCACAGACTGGGAGGAGTCCCAGAGCACAGCATTTGACAAGACGAGAGTGAGCCTGAGCTTGCACGCTAGTGCAACCTCTCTGAGTCACACTAGAGAACAGTTACCCATGTGGCTGCGGCCATCTGAACTAAATCTTACTGTGAACCGCTTGTTTCCCGGTGGCTGACCCCCGCCAGAGTGAGCGAGCCCTCTATGTACGGGACAACTGTTCAGCATGACGACGAGTGGAGCGCCCACACCCCGCGTTTCTGGCTCGTGACGAAAACGCTAAACATGGCGGACAGAGGCTGATTTGGGGAGGGCCTCCCCGTGGCCGGGCAAACCCACTGAAGAGCAGGACTGTCGCGGAATGGTCCTTATCACGAGGTTTGCCTCTGGAGCGGACGCAAAGGCCACGTGGCTTGACCCGTTTTTATCCTGCCTGGCGACAGCAAGCGACGGCATCCCTTGCAACAAGAGGTACTAAGAATTGTTTCCTATAATGGGGCGGAGAACCCCCGTGAGGTAGTGAGCTAAACAGATGGACTTGTGTGGGCTCCAACAGGTGCAAACAAAATGCCGGTCCCCCGCTTGCTAGGCGAAACACGCCATGGGCCTATGACAAGAAACTGCCAGCAGGAGAGATGACTGTAGGCATTTTACATGACCGCTACATATGTTAAGGAGCAGTATTATACACAAGAGTCACAACCATGATGGGGCAGAAAGAAACAAGTATATTTTCTCCTTATGACGTACAGTATAATAATTATTATATAGGCTGCAGATCTGGTGAGAAATCAGATTTGATGAAGCAAAAAAAAACCCCATTGAAACTATTGAATTTATTTGTTTGTAATGCTTTTTTCTTATTTTCCTCAGGCCTCTTCTCTCTAAATAAAATCTGGTCAGATACTTATTGGGTAACGCTCTTATCTATTTACTGGGTAACGCTCTTATCTAATTACGGATTGGCTGGGATCAGAATTATCTTTACGAACATAGAACAAGAAATAACTTTGGCGTTGGCAAGTCACGTAAAGACACAAAAACAGTCTTAGTCTGAAAGGTATTGGGTAAAGATACGAAAAGACTTCAAATCATTTTGTTACCATGGAAACAATGAAAGTTAAGAATTCTATTTGAATATTCTCACTGTATTTTGTGTCTGATTTTCCTTAGGTGTCAAATACCGGTCTGAGACCGGGTTACAGAAGCACACTAATTTCAAGGTGCAAAAAAATGTCTCTTTTGTTGTTTTTGACACAGAAAGGGACAGTGCTAGCCGCGCAGAAGGTTATAGTATGTACTAAATAATAATAGACAAATGCCCAACGCTACATCCAATGCAACAGAATACATACTGCACCCTGTTTTGGGGTTCTTGAGTGTGCTGGGATAATGTGGGTGTACTAAATAATAATAATGTTTCTGTGTGCCCTAAAGAAGTAGGAACTGTGTCTAAATTGACCGCCAAGTTCAACTTGGCGTAAACCCTAAAAAATGTAATATATATATAATTAGTGCAGAATTAAGTTACTATGTATCAACCAAAAATGTGGGTTAAAAATTAATTTCCGACCACGAGCTATGCGTCATATTGTATGGAGCTTTTATACATACAGCGCACATTTTATGAATGTTTGTACTTTTTAGCACTACAATTTATTCGCCCAATAAAAATGTAAATCTGATCATAGTGTATAGGGCTCCCAGTCCTCCGTGATATTGCCTAATTATAACCCATACAGGGCTGCCAATCATACTGTGAAAGCGCTGTGATGTGGAGGAGCTCTTCTTCATATTGAACAGGGGTGGCCAACTCCAGTCCTCAAGGGCTACCAACAGGCCAGGTTTTCAGGATAGCCCTGCTTCGACTGAGCCACCTGTGCTGAAGCAGGGATAGCGCTAATACATGCCCTGTTGGTGGCCCTTGAGGACTTGAGTTGCCTCCCCCCCTGATAGAGGACATCACACTTTGAGATGGCTGGTTACGCCATGGGTTGCCACCACTCCGGGTTTGACCCGGAAACTACGGGTTTTGGGCACTTTCCACTTTTGGGCTACGGGTTCAGCTTCTTAATGTCCGGGTGGTGGCGTGCTGCAGCGGCGCCACCGGCATCCTCCTGCATCTCCTCCTGCAACTACAGTGAACATGGCTCAAATGCCACCGCATTGCCATGACAACGGGACACTACATGACATCGGGGCGCTACGCGGCGTCACGTCATGGCAACTTGCCGCGGCGTCACGAAGCGTCCTGTCGTCATGGCAACGCGGTGGCATTTGACACTGCGCAGCCATGTTCACTGGAGATGCAGGAGGATGCCGGTGACGCCGCCGCTGC
>WSYH01001620.1:77545-113315 GCA_036426205.1 Ascaphus truei | reverse complement strand
TGTGTGTGTGTGTGTGTGTGTACACACAAATATATTTCTTTATATAGAGATATTCATATAAGTAATGTATCCTTAACCTTTTCACTGCCACATACCACGGGCACCGCTAGGAGACACATTCTAACAATAACTTTGAAGTGGGAGTACATGTGGACCTCTGCTCTCGCCGTGATTAGAGATGTGGAATTGTCCGATTTCGGTTATTTTTTTTCTCTTAACATTCGCAAATATTTTGAAGGAACTTTCAGGACCCCAAATTCTAGCAAAATGGTCTAGTTTATGCCGTCTACATGCTGAGCTACATGCGCTGTATCGCTGAGCTACATGCGCTGTATCGCTGAGCTACATGAGCTGTATCGCTGAGCTACATGCGCTGTATCGCTGAGCCACACGCGCTGTATCGCTGAGCTACATGCGCTGTATCGCTGAGCTACAGAGCCACACGCGCTGTATCGCTGAGCCACATGCGCTGTATCGCTGAGGGTCCCCAACATTCTTGGGACTCAGAAGAGAGGCGGGCACCAAACCAATTAAAACACGCACGCACGCACACACACACACACACACACACATACATACACACACACACACACACACACACACACATACACACACACACACATACACACACACACACACACCCATACAGACACACACACACACATTACACTTACCCGGGGGTGGGCTTTCCCTGCAGTGCCAGTCCGGCTCGCATATGCGGAAGCAGCAGCAGCCGGCAAGGTACCGATCGTCGTGTCGGAGACCCCTGATCTACGCCGAATTATAAACCCGGTTGGTCACTCTGTCGCGGGAACCCACCAAAGGCTTGGCAGCCGTCACGGTGCCGGTGGGACACCGCGCTGGGGACCCCCTTGCTATAGAGACAATATGTAACCTATTAATTTGCTGTATCTTGCTATACAATTCTTCCTTTGCGTCTCTTGATTCTGATCGCTGTAAAATCCCCCAGCATCCTCTGGTTTTGGAGACCTGTTCGTGAAAAGTATTATTATTTAATTTTATTTTTTGAAATCCTTTCATTCGTTGTTATTTTATAATAACTCTGGTTATAGGGGCCCCAGCTGTATCTTTGGAATAGACGCTCATACCCAGCTTAGCGAGCGGCTATGGAAAGTCAGTCGGTATTAATGCTATTTGGTGGCTTTTAGGCTTTCGGAGACCAGTGCTATTAAGCTTATAAAAGCCATGATGAATATCAGAAAAGGTGTTGCACAACTGAGTGCTTTCGGAGCCTCTATGTTACAGGCAGGTTAAAGGGTTCAATATATCAGTCATCCGCAGCCATGACCTATTTCCAGCTGTCACCGGGAGATGGAGGTGACGTTGGTGGCTGTGCCGGGTTTATCTGTCGCTTGGGCATCCTAGGTGAGAAGTGACGGGGTGGGGGGGGGGGCGGGGAAGTGTCGGCTAATGTCTGCGCTGAACCGGGCCACGTGTATGCACCCGGGGCCTCTCTCTTCTCCGCCCTCCCAGAGGCTGTTGCCTAATGCCGTGGCTGGGGCTGCGGTGGAACATAACCGGTCTGTCCGCCCCGGGTTCAGGACGAGTTGCGTTATGTCTGAATGAAGCTCTCGTCCGACACGGGTGAGAAGTTCACGCTTGTGAAACATGGGACGTTGCACTGTAGGATGTTCCTGCAGTGCCCCCGGGCTGTCTTTGGGCGGAGACAGAAACACACACACTTAATATCTGGGTACGGCTAATAAAATGTTCCGGAGGCCAAAGGCAGAGGAAATGTTCTGTGCAGCGATCGAGGTGTGCTGGTTTGGGGCTGGGGGGGACGGGCCCAATACGTGCACGTACCAGGCCATTTATATTCACATGCACTTGTGAGCACATTCCCACGTCCCAGCCAGGTCTGCCACCCTGCCCTTCCCCATCATCTCTTGGCTTGCAGGGCTTCCACTGCAGCCGGTGGATTCTGGGTACCGACGTGCAAATGAGCACACTGTCACATTTTGCTTCTTATCCGTGGTAACACGGGCCCCTGTAAGATTACGGCTGCCGCTTTACACAGCGATGCAGCACAGCCTGAGTTACTTCCTTTACAAAATACAAAATAAACCTTTTGCTGCCTCGGGGTCCAGCATGGCAAAGCAACTGGGGTTTAGTTATTTTTGTGGCTAGGTTAGGCTGCTTTTTTTAGGTTAGGGTAAGGGGTTAATTCTTGGGGTTTTAAAATAAGTTCAGTTAGGGGTTAAATTTAGAGACATGCCTTCGCAGTGAAACCGCCGGCGGCATACACTCTGCGATTAAATGATGGCAGCTGATTGGCTGTGGCGAAATGGCAGCCACTGAAAACGTCCTAGACCGCGCCCTAGTTGAAAAGCGCTATTTTCAGCGCTGGGATCCTCCGTTCTCGCCATTCATAACATTAAATGTAGCTCCGTCACTGCCTGGTTTTTAAAGCTCCCCGCGCCTCCCCCCTCTACATCACGCGGGCCAATAGGAAACCACAACGGGCGATATTGTAGCTTCCTATTGGTGCGCTTTACGTGGGCGATTTAAACAGCCATTTTCTTTCCCCGGGAGGGCGATTGAAATGCGCTATCGCTCTGGAACCAAAGGGTCCCTGAGGCTGAAAACCGTGTGTTTTTAGCTCTGGAGATCCTCTGGTTTCTATATAAAACTGTGGGGTATGGGTAGCTGTGGGTTTAAATAGTGTGGCTTTTTTAAGGACAATGAAAAGAGACCATCGGAAACGGGACAGATGTGTAAGGGCTGTTATATACAGCATGCGGCCGTGTGTTCCTATGCGAACGCGCGTGCACATGCCTCATGCTTTTCCTGTCTATAGAGCCGGGAGCTGCAGGTAATGTGTGTGTGTGTGTGTGTGTGTGTGTGTGTGTGTGTGTGTGTGTGTATGTGCGTGTGTGTGTATATATGTGTGTGCGTGTGTGTGTATATATGTGTGTGTGTGTGTATATGTGTGTGTGTGTGTATATGTGTGTGTGTGTGTATATGTGTGTGCGTGTGTGTGTATATATGTGTGTGTGTGTGTATGTGTGTGTGTGTGTGTGTGTGTGTATATGTGTGTGTGTATGTGTGAGTATATGTGTGTGCATGGGTTGTGTGAGTGAAAGTAAATCCTAAATAAGATTTTTTAAAGAAAAAAAAAAGTTTAATAAATATATTTTTTTTGTTTTGCAATCCTACAAGGTTTTGCAAACCTGCCTGTCTCCTGAAAATTTCTGAGCCTCCGCACGCATGCGGAAGCGGCTGCTAAAGCCGCGCTGATCACAGATGCAGGGGGTAAGTGCATCTGCTCAGCGCGGCTCAGCACGGCCTGCTGTACCATGTCCTAGGCCTAAGGCCTCGGGCCGCGCTGAGCCATGCTTCTGCTCTGCCTCACCTGCTCAATCTGGTGCTTTTTTGTGTCCTGGTAGGCGAGGCAGTGAGCGCGCTTTGGGGGCAGGGCGGAGGCGTGGCGGGAGGCGGGGCTAGTCCCTCGCTCCCATTGGATTTTTGCGGTCACGTGACGTCTCTTCCGCTCCCCTCAGCGTGAAAATTTAAACCTGCCTGTCTGCTGAAATTTTCTGAGCCTCCGCACGCATGCGGAAGCGGCTCCATAGCCGCGCTGATTGCAGACGCAGGGGGTAAGTGCATCGGCTCAGCGCGGCTCAGCGGGGTCTGCTTTAACATGTCCCAGGCCTAAGGTGACCGGAGAATCTTCCTCCTCCTTTCTCTACTTGTGCGTGAGGGTAAAGGTGCCCAGCCTGCTCCTCGAGAAGCCTGCAGATCTGAAGTGCCCACGTGATCTGTTTGGCCCTCGTGTGAATGGGCAGAGCGGGCTGAATACTTTTTAGGCACGTTCTATAGTGTCGGGCGCGTGCTATGCTGTGCGCGCGCGGATTTTTAGTTGGCTGACGTTAGGCAGGGAGAGGGGAGCCGACAGACAGCGGCGAAGATGAAGAAATTCATCTTTTTGCGTTCGTGTGTGTGTGTGTGTGTGTGTGTGTGTGTGCGTGTGCGCGTGCGCGTGTAAATAATTGCACAAATAAAAAAAATTATTAAACTTTTTTTTTTAATTAAATTTTTTTTTACTTAAGACTTAATTTCACTCACACAACACATACACACACACATACACACACACACACACACACACACACACTTACCTGCAGCTCCCGGCACTATATACAGGAAAAGCATGCGGCACATGCACGCGCGCGTTCGCATAGGAACGCGCGGCCGCATCCTGTATATAACAGCCCTTACCTGCTGTCCGTTTCTATTCTTCCATATTTCTATGCAAGACGTCGCCCACGTACACTGACCAGGGCTATGCCACGAAACCCTTTCTGCGGCCGGAAGACACCATGCAGTTTCTCCTGGGGGCCTCCCAGTACTGCCAGATACGTCCCACCAAGGGCCGTCGGGCGCTGCGGTCACACTAATATCACTAGTTGCCGAGGACAATTGTCAACACAAATGCTTGTGAGCTAATTGTGACGTCAATATATATGGTTCAGGTGGGTCAAAAATAAAAATATATATCCTACTGCAAGCATTTCTAAGTCTTTAAATGCATCCAAAATGACGTGACAGCACTCTGGGGGGGGCCCTTGAACGGCTGGTTATTTTGTTGTTTAATCCTTTTTGGAAACGAGTTTGAGGGCCCTGCAAAGGAGCAAGAATGTTTGAATAAATATTTAAAACGAGGGCTCTTCCATGTTGTGGATTAAAACCTCGGTAACCGTCCTAACAAGTCCTCCCAGGCCCGGTTTGGTTTTGCGGCCGGGGAGAGCCCCACTGACTAACGGAGGCCTCGGATAATCCCGGAGGAGTTGGGCATTTTCTCGGCGTGATACATGATCCGCTCAGACGTGTTTCTGGACGGGGGGACTTCTTTAAGAACGTGGGGGGGGGGGGGGGGGGTTGGTTGTTGTTTTTACACGCTTGCGGTTCCTTCCACGCTCAGAAGCAGGACTCCGATAAGCTGGGAGTGGCTTGCGGGGGAGGCAAAAAAGCCCCTTTTTTGATGTAAACTTTGAAAAGTAAAACAGGAACAAATCAAAAGCATATTTTTCACGTCTCGGGCGGCGTATTTATTTATTTTTTTCCAGGGTGTCTACGTTTCTGTAATTTTATTTAATTCCCTTTATTGCTTTTGTTCACAGCTATGAGGGTCCAATAACTCCCAGCTGTATGGAGCTTGTAATGAGTCTGCAGGGGGAAGTCCAGCGCTTACAGGCCTAGGACCGGTATATGCAGATAGAAAGCTTCATTCTCCTGGGACTCTCAAGGCAGAGAAGCGGTCTCTTTCACACCCCCACTTAGAACGAGGGGGACCGACTTGTCTGACCAGTTAGTATAGAACTGACAGACCCATAGCTAGGTTCTTGGATAAGGTGAGAGACACCTGTTCTTACGTAAAGGTGTGTGTGTGTGTTGTGTGTGTGTTGTGTGTGTGTGGTGGGTGTGTGTGTGTGTGTGTGTGTGTGTGGTGTGTGTGGTGTGGTGTGTGGTGTGTGTGTGTGGTGTGTGTGTGTGTGTGTGGTGTGTGTGTGTTGTATGGATAATAATATATTTTTTTGAAATTTTTTTCTGAAACGGCCAGGGTGGAGCGATGCGCTTGGTGCGATCAGATTGATAACTCTGAATGCCCTCGTCCAGGGTGAGGGTGCATGCACGCGCGCTTCCTGCTTGGAGAGACAACCAAATTTGATTTGGCTGCTCTGGGCGAACCAGCTCTGTGACGTCATGTCCACGACCCCCCCCCCCCCCCCCAATGGAGCGACTGTGCTTTGAAAAGACAAAAAATGTGTGTCTACAAGCGGCGGACGCATTATGTGAGCGGTTCAGCCAACCACGGCGAACTAGCTCTATGACATCATAGCCATGCCCCCTCCCCCCATCGCCTCAAAAACACTGAGCACAGATCGCTTGTGCTACAGTAGCAAGAGCTCGCACTCTCGTAAGCAAGCGGAGTGTATGAGCTCGGCCTAGCACTGTGAAAGGTTTACTATATAAATATGTTTTTAAATAGTTTGAATTTTTCTGCTTTTTCTCTCCCCTTCTCGTTATTCCCCCTCTCCGCGCGTCTGAGATCAGATGCATTGTAAGGAACCCCAACCCTTTCAAATATTGTATTTGGTACAATTTTCAAATGACCTGAAAATTGCATGTGACCCTATAGGGGTGTCCGGGGAAACCCATTTTGAAAAACACTGTCCTAAATATTTGAATAACAATACAAATAAACACCACTGTATTTGCAAGACCAGAGTTCTCCAGTATAATAGGTCGTGCTCCTTGGTAACATTTAAAGTAGATTTAAAAAAACTGTCTTAAACTACAGGCCAATCTCTCTTCTGCCCAGACTATCATGGAAAAATGTGTTCACTCCCAATGAAGCGATTACTAAACCAAGACAAATTTCCCTAGCCAAATCCAATCTGGCTTTCACCCCAAACCCTCCATGGTAACTACCCTACTAAAAGTTTGCAATGAGATCCAGTGTGGAATGGGCCTGGGACATCTCACTGGTGCAGTATTCCTAGATTTTGCAATGGCTGATACTGTTGATCATGCTATCCTGCTTAACAAACTCCAGAGCTCCGGAATAGAGAAACATTATTTAAACTGGTTTCAGTCCTACCTATCAGATAGATCCCAACACGTGTCCATCTCAGGCTCTAACTCCAACTCCTTGGCTATCACCTACAGTGTCCCACAAGGCTCGGTTCTTGGGGCCCCTACTCTTCTCAGTCTTCATCAATGATCTTCCTACAGCTTGTATGGGAGCTTCAATGCACAGGTGTGCGGATGACACAGCCCTAGCCTCTCTGACCTTGGACACGTACTAAAGAGAATCAGTGCAGGCACTCAGTAGTAGGTTAGTGAGGGGTACTTAGCTGCCGGTGCTCTGTGCCCAGGGAGTGGGAGTGATGGGGCCCTTGGACACGAACTGCAATCGGATTTTTCAAGACTTGAAAACTGGATTTCCCAAAACACACTATTTTTTAAAACACTAACACTATAACGATGGTATTTGGGACTAAGGCTACATTTCTAAAGCTGCTAATGCCGGAGATACAGATCAAAACCAACTCTAATACCACCCTAGCCCCTGTCACTAGTTTTAAATACCTGGGCATATGGTTTGACTCCCACTTAACATTCGGGATGCACATTGATACCCTGACAACCAAGACCTACGCCAAACTAGGGGTACTTTACAGGAACAAATCCTCCCTAAGTCTGCTGGTCAGAAAGCGTATCGCACAGCAGATGTTAATGCCAACTATCGACTATGGGGACATAGTATACGGCTCGGCACCCCAAACCCACCTTGGCAAACTTGACACCCTCTACAATTCAATTTGTCGTTTTGTTCTCCAATGCAACTACAACACACATCACTGCAAAATGCTCAAAGAACTAGATAGGTAAACACTTGAGTCTAGGCGCAAAGTTCACCTTTCCTGTCTTGCCTTCAAATACTTTCTGGGCAAGCTACCCGTCTACCTGAACAAGCTCCTCACCCCTACCACACGCAGCACTTATCTCAGATTTGACTCCTAAAGACTGTTCATGGTCCCAAGGTTCAGCAAAGAATCCGGACGCTCCTCCTCCTCTTACCGTGCACCCCAAAACTGGAACAATCTACCGGAGACTCTCACAGCCGCCACCAGGCTAAGTTCTTTCAAAACTAAAGCCGTCTCACATTTTAATCTGGTCTGTAACTGTTACATACACCTTTTTTTTAACTTTGGTACAGGCATACCCCGCATTAACGTACGCAATGGGACCGGAGCATGTATGTAAAGCGAAAATGTACTTAAAGTGAAGCGCTGCCTTTTCCCCACTTATCGATGCATGTACTGTACTGCAATCGTCATATACGTGCATAGCTGATGTAAATAACGCATGTGTAACAGGCTCTATAGTCTCCCCGCTTGCGCACAGCTTCGGTACAGGTAGGGAGCCGGTATTGCTGTTCAGGACATGCTGGCAGGCACATGCGCGAGCTGCTGTTTGCCTATTGGGCGATATGTCCTTACTGGCGAGTGTACTTAAAGTGAGTGTCCTTAAACCGGGGTATGCCTGTAGTTTCATGTGGGCAATCTCTACTTACCTAAAGAACTGCATAGCTGCCGGTCAATTCATTCTCCGTCTATTGATCGGCAAAGTTTGGCGACATCTTTAAATATGGGGAATGTAAATCGTTGCTATAGGAACAAGCATGCTTGTTAAAATAGAATACAAGAAAATTGTTTTTTTTTTAAACAGAAAATGCTAAAAGTATTTTTTCTTACTACAGAACTGATTTATTAAAAAAAAACACATGCAGGATATTGCATGAACTGGAGCTTTAATGTAACCATGTATGTCATACTCTCAATATATTACTTCCTGGTAAAACCTTTTTTATAAATATATTTAATATATTCACCCCTATTTACCGCCCAATAATTACCTGCCAATTAAACCTTTTTACATTTTATAGCCCTTGGTTTTTTTTTTGCTGAGCAAATAATTGTCTTGGTACAAAGCCTGGAAAGCGATTAAATATGTGTTAAATCAGCATTAATTGCAACTTAATATAGTTCTAAGAAAAAATAAAAATAAAAGGTTCATTGGAATGGTACTTTTCTGGAGTCCCTGCAGGGTTGTGCCAGGAGTAGGTGGTAATTCTGCTTCAGTAGTTTAGTTGTCCAAATTTTGCGAAACACAAAAGCCTCCTTGAAGGAAGTGCATTTTTCCCTGAGACTTGCTGGAAGGCAGCGTGAAGGTGCCAGCTCCCACCCTGAGTCACTTCCTCTGTATCCTCTCCTCCCCTGAATGTTGCAGGGCCTGGTTAGGGTGACGTACATTGCATGAGCCACAGTGTCCTCATGAGCAGAGATTACATGGCTCATGATTGGCCAATGCGTGCAGGAATCCGTGTGCTGAATCGCAGCGGTGCGATAATCCAGTCACCCCCCCCCCCCCCCCCCCGGCTCTGTTACGCAAGCCTCACGCACTACGGCCAGGTCACCAGGTGTGTCCGTGTCACCGGGTTCATGTGGCCAGTCCTGGGTACAAAGAGTCTGTCCCCACTCTGTCCAGCCAACGCTTTCTTCAATGTAATGCTCACTGTACTTTCTAATTTGTCATTCTTGTGAAGTTGAGATCCTTCCCAAATATTTAGGATTTTTAGTGTGTGTGTGTGTGTGTGTGTGTGTGTGTGTGTGTGTGTGTGTGTGTGTGTGTGTGTGTATACACACACACACACGGTCGAAACGTTGGAGATATGTGCTATATGTTTAATACATAATGTATTTTTTCTTCTTCAAACTGTCTGATTGCTGTCGCCTCTTTGCCGCTTCATGGTAATGTATGCTTTTATTATTTCTATGGGACATGCACCAGCGTACTACTGATTACCTACAGGAGTGCCAGTGACTATATATATATATATATATATATAAGATACAAAAAATCTGCAGCACTCACCACGAAAATACTGTCTGATCAAAAAGGAATTTTTATTCCCACCATTGGAAATAACCAAAAACAGGACAAGCGACGTTTCGGATCATCCAGCTTGAGAAAGGACCCTGAGTGTTCCGAAACATCGCTCAGTCTGTGTATGGTGTCACCACACGGTGTACATTAGAATTCTTTGCTGATCATATGGGTGAGTGCTGCAGATTTTGTGTAATATATCTATATATCTATTATACACACACTAAACCAGATGGCCATACACACTTGGTAGTGTCTCATTGAAGTCCCCTGAAGATGTGCCGAAACTTTGCCTATGTGTACATTTTGGACCTAATAAATGACGCTTGATTTGCTATTGTTGTGATGTGCTGATATTCCACGCCAAAGTGGGACAGCGCAGCCTGACGTGCGCGTTGTAAGATCTCAGCGTTTCTGGGGAAAGTGACTAAAGGAAGCGGTTAAAAATGCAATAGGAGCCAGGCGTCTTACTCCCATCCGGGATACCCAGGGTTTGTACTGCGCGTTCCTAATACTACTCACTGCCAGCATCGCATGCTGGTACGGGGTTTCCTGGCTGGAAGTTCTGTCACCTTGTTTCTTTAATCCTATATAGTCCCCAGCGACCCCTTAGGACGTTTTCGGTTGACCATCCCAATTGGAGCCCGTCGGTATTTTCGGTAGGCGTCCAGTACATGGAATTTTACCGCTCGGCGTTCGGTGCAGCTCACCGTCACGTGTAGGAGCAGCAGCTAAGTGAAAGCGTTCTCCGATAGGAGACCTCTTTAGCCCTACTAATGTCTATGGAGCCAGTCGAGGTTCGTACTTGAACCTTTTGAGTGCTGGTGGGGAGGCGGTGGTGCCATAGCGCACCACAGGGTGATCATGTGACCGCGGCTTCACCGATTTCAGGGCACACGGCGTTCAGCGCTCCTGATAAGGAGCTGAAAGCCACGGAGGTAAGCCACGATGGCATGAAGCCCCCTGGTGATGCACGTCTGGTATCAGCATTAGGGGTTTAATACGTAGGATGTCAAACGTGTTACACTGTGCCGCACACGCGTGTCTGAGCTATAGCACACAGGGCAGATTATTGCTACTACACGTATTGAATATGGGCGTAATATTTATTTTATACAAAATGTTAGATACGGTGAAAATGGTCACGCAACTACGTTAGTTGCGCTGCAATCTGGACCGATGGCGGACGGTAGGGGGGGGGGGGGTTACTCCTCCTTGTCCGTTCCATCATCCAGCACTCCACGGGTTAAACAGGAAGGCCCTTCCAAGGACCGCATTGAGTTAAGGGAAGTGGGGCGTTTAATGGGTTCATCCTTTTTGTAGTAACCCCGAAGCATTAGAATTTTTTTCCCGCCGGATCTTTTTCACGAGAGGACTGTTTGTAAGCGCTTGTAATACCGGCCGACGGGTAATCCGCGGTTTTTCTTCCCGTGATGTTGCGTGAAATTGAACGGCGCCTTCGTTTTGGCAAAGCGCGTTGAGGAAGAACCATAACTATCCGATAAGATTAGTTGCACGGCCCTTTTAGGACCGCAGGAAACCCGCAGGGACTCTAACTCCGGGCTCTGTGACTGGCGCGCGGGGAGGGCCCTGGATGTGCTTCTTGAACTCTGCTCCTGCTAATTTCCCAGGGGTTGTTTAGGCAGCAGAGTGCCGCTTGTCACCCTGAAACTCGCTTGTAGGTTAAGGTAATGTAAATACAAGCGGTACGGTTGTTATAAATGATTGCGAAATGTTAAAAAAAAATTTTTTTTAATTTTTTAAAAATTCATTCAATTATTATTATAAAATATCAAAGGTCGGAACCGCTCTGTGTGAGGAGGGTTACCGGCTCTGCACTTCTGTAACCCAGGCTGCGCTGTAAAAACTGTAACACAGCCAGCATAAACTTAAGGTGTCCATGTTAAAATGGATTAGAAGTAAAGACTGACACTGTGTGCTCATTTGCATGTCATTACCCAGAATCCCTGGCTGCAGGGGAAGCACTGTTTGCTAAGAGATAATGGGGAAGGGCAGAGTTGCAGACCTCTCTGAGACGTGTGAATGTGCTGACACGTGGTGTTTTTATTTACTGAATATTACTAGTAGCTGGTGGCCCTTCCACTCCCAGCGTGTGCTGCGATCTGACCCCCCCCCAACCCCCGTGGCAGGGCCACGTGTTCTCTGCACATGCTCTGTGTAATCTGGCTGGTAGCAGCGGGAAGCATTAAAGGGACAGTCCCACGGAGCAGGTACTGTAACGTCTCACACCTTTAACACCAGCTTCAGGGCCCAGAGAGGTGACTGGGGTCATGTGTACAAAACCGGAGGGGTGTATGACGTAAACACGCCACATGTATTTATTTAATTATGTCATTACACCGGCTGCTCATCTCACCCGCAGCTTAATCCCAGGGTGTGACATGTGAGGGACCCGCCCACTGACACCCCGAGACATGGCTGCAGCGCTGCGTGTACCGGCCCGATCACACGGGACTGCAGCGCTGCGTGTACCGGCCCGATCACACGGGACTGCAGCGCTGCGTGTACCGGCCCGATCACACAGGAGTGCAGCGCGGCGTGTACCGGCCCGATCACACGGGAGTGCAGCGCGGCGTGTACCGGTCCGATCACACGGGACTGCAGCGCTGTGTGTACCGGCCCGATCACACGGGACTGCAGCGCTGAGTTTGTTTTGCGTACCGGCCTTCCTCCGACCCGATCACACGGGGGTTGTCAGTGGGAGGGACCACAACGGAGCGCTGCGGTAACGGCCCGATCACCGGCGCGGCAGCGCGATTTGCACTCATTGTAGGGTAGTGACCCAAATCCCATAAACGGGGAGCAAACTAATGGCAGTGGCATGAACCTGCAGTGTACCCACTGCTGCTATATGTATGTACGTGCCTGCAGTGTACTCCACTGCTATGTATGTAGTGCCTGCAGTGTACTCGCTGCTATAATGTATGTACGTGCCTGCAGTGTGTCGCTGCTATTGTATGACCCTCCAGTAGTTGTCTGCTATTGGATGTAGTGCCTGCAGTTGTACTCGCTGCTTATTCGTATGTACGTGCGCAGTGTACTCGTGACTATATGTATGACGTGACTGTCATGTACTCGCTGCTATATGTATGTACGTGCCTGCAGTTGTACCGTCGTGCTAGACTAGTATGTACGTGATCAGTGTCTCGACTGCTATATGTATGTCGGCTGCAGTGATCCGCTGCTATATGTGTATATGCCTCAGTGACCGCTGCTTATGTAATGTATCGTGCCTGCAGTGACTCGCTGCTATATGCGTGTACGTGCCTGCAATGTTTACGCGGGCTTACTCTACATGTATGTGTACGTGCCTGCAGTGTATCGCCTGCTATATGTATGTCTGTCCTGCAGTTGTATCTCCGCGGACTATAATCTCTAATGTATGTACGTGCCATGCAGTGACTCGCTGTATAGTGTACGTGTGCATGCAGTGTTAGTCAGCTGCATATGTATGTACGTGCCTGCAGTGTACTCGCTGCTATATATGTACGTGCCTGCAGTGTACTCGCTGCTATAGATGTTGTACGTGCCTGCAGTAGTGCTCGCAGCTATATGTATGTATGTGCTCGGCAGTGTCTCGTTGCTTTATTACGTATGTAGTGCCTGCATGTGACTCGCGGCTCTACCCTAGCTGATATGTATGTACGTGCCTGCAGTGTACCCGTGGCTATATCTACAGTATGTACGTGCCTGCAGTGTACTCGCTGCTATATGTACGTACGTGCCTGCAGTGTACTCGCTGCTATATGTATATACGTGCCTGCAGTATATCCGCTGCTAAATGTATTACGTGCCTGCAGTGTACTCACTGCTGTATGTACGTGCCTGCAGTGTTCATCGCTGCTGTATGTACGTGCCTGCAGTGTACTCACTGCTATATGTATGTACGTGCCTGCAGTGTACTCGCTGCTATATGTACGTACGTGCCTGCAGTGTACTCACTGCTATATGTATGTATGTGCCTGCAGTGTACTCGCTGCTATATGTATGTACGTGCCTGCAGTGTGCTCACTGCTATATGTATGTACCTGCATGCAGTGTGCTCGCTGCTATATGTATGTACCTGCCTGCAGTGTACTCGCTGCTATATGTATGTACGTGCATGCAGTGTGCTCGCTGCTATATGTATGTACGTGCCTGCAGTGTACTCGCTGCTATATGTATGTACGTGCCTGCAGTGTACTCGCTGCTATATGTATGTACGTACCTGCAGTGTACTCGCTGCTATATGTATGTACGTGCCTGCAGTGTACTCGCTGCTATATGTATGTACCTGCATGCAGTGTGCTCGCTGCTATATGTATGTACGTGCCTGCAGTGTACTCGCTGCTATATGTATACCTGCATGCATTGTGCTCGCTGCTATATGTTTGTACGTGCCTGCAGTGTACTCGCTGCTATATGTATGTATGTGCCTGCAGTGTACTCACTGCTATATGTATGTATGTGCCTGCAGTGTACTCGCTGCTATATGTATGTACGTACCTGCAGTGTACTTGCTGCTATATGTATGTACGTGCCTGCAGTGTACTCGCTGCTATATGTATGTACCTGCATGCAGTGTACTCGCTGCTATATGTTTGTACGTGCCTGCAGTGTACTCGCTGCTATATGTTTGTACGTGCCTGCAGTGTACTCGCTGCTATATGTATGTACGTGCCTGCAGTGTGCTCGCTGCTATATGTATGTACGTGCCTGCAGTGTGCTCGCTGCTATATGTTTGTACGTGCCTGCAGTGTACTCGCTGCTATATGTTTGTACGTGCCTGCAGTGTGCTCGCTGCTATATGTATGTACGTGCCTGCAGTGTACTCGCTGCTATAATTGTCAAATGCTGCAGAGAGGTCGAGTAATATGAGCAGAGTGTAATGATCTCTGTCGTTGGCAGCATGGAGGTCATAAGTTATTTTAGTGAGGGCTGTTTCCATGGAGTGAGCAGTGCAGAAGCCAGATTGAAGAGAATTGGTGTTGAGAAAATGTAGCAGTCGAGGGAATACAAGACGTTCAAGAAGTTTGGAGGCAAAGGGCAGGATTGAGACAGGTCGATAGTTAGAAAGACAGGTAGGGTCAAGCTTGCTGTTTTTGAGTAAAGTTATAACTGTTGCATGTTTTGAAGGAGGAGGGAAAGGTACCAGAGTAGAGGGAAGAGTTAAAAATCTGTGTGAGCGTAGGGATTATAGTAGGAGTAAGGTGATGGGAGGGAATGGGATCAAGAGGGCAGGTGGTAGAGGGAGAATAGGAGATCAGCAGTGACACATCCTCCTCCGAGAGTGGAAAAAGAGTCCATGAAGGCAGAAGGAGAGATGGGAAGCGGTGTGGGATGGGAGGTGGCAACAGAGGGGATGTTCTGACATATGGATTCCACCTTTTCCTTAAAATAGTCAGCAAAGTCCTGAGGTGAGATGGAGGAAGAAGAGGCAGCTGAGGGTGGTCTGAGTAGAGTATCAAAGACAGAGAATAGTCGGCGTGGGTTAGACTTGTGCTTGTTGATTAGTGATGAAAAGTAGGTTTGTTTAGCCTGAGAGAGGGCAGAATTGAAACAGGACAGCATACATTTCTAGTGAAGGAAATTTGCGAGGGTATGAGATTTCCTCCAGAGGCGTTCAGAGGAACGAGTGGAGGAACGCAGCATGCGTGTGGCAATTTAGCCAGGGTCTGGGGTTAGAGGACGGCAGAGAAAAAGCGGGGCATGTAGATCAAGACAGGAGGATAAGGCACTGTTGTAGTTCCTGACCAGGTTGTCAGGGTCTGAAGCTGAGCGAGGAGAGGGAGGAGCGTAAAGTGGAATCAAAAGCTGGTAGGTTAATATAGCGCAGGTTTCTACAGAAACGAGGGCTAAATGGAGACAGAGTAGGGGAGAAGCGAGATGAGGTGATGGTCAGAGAGAGGAAAGGGGAAATGGAGAAATCAGTGAGATGTGCGAAAGTTGTGAATAAAAACACAAGTCTGAGGATATGTTTTGCAGAATGACAGATAAGTTTATTGCGGTGTACGGTGCACACGCAGAGGAGGGTTTCAAAATAAAACTCTCCCAACGACATGGTGGCATACAGGCCTTATCTGTGCAGAGGAGAGAGGGGGGAGGTCTGTGCAGAGCTGTAGAAGTGAGACACAGAGCCCTCTTCCCTCCCCCAATCTGCAGTGCAGAACTACAGCTGAGGGAGAGCAGGGTGACCCTATGCATGGAGGTGGGTGCTGTGTCGGGGTCTCTGTGTATGCGCCCCCATATAGAAACCCAAGCATGTGGTAGTCTCATGTCTGTAGCATACAAGGGGTGACTGGGCCAGATTTCCCCCAGGTCCCAGCTAGGCCCCGACTCGCTGTAGTTGTGTGTGCTGGATGGGAAGGCCCATAGGTAGGAACGCTTCCCCATTTCTGCATAGTGTCAGGGATACAGGGATCCCGCCACGTGGTGTCTTCTCTTCTCTTACAGTCTCTATACTTTGCCCGACCTCTTCATGGGCGTAATCATATAAATTCAGCGCTGCTGTGAGACGGGGAATCTCCTTCTGAGAGACTTCCAATTCAGCCTTTGCCTCCTCATCCCTGATGGCAGCAGCAAGAATGTCTTCAGACGAGCTTGAGTGGTAGTATTGTGGACCACTTTCGCACCGTCATATAGGGTCTTGTAGTAGGATTTAAATTCCTCTACGATTAATTTAGGGTCGGACGTGAGATTCCCTTGTGCTGTCCGAATTGTCTGAATTTGGGAGACTTGATTTTTGTCTCTAAGTTTATTGGCAAGTAGTGTATATGGCTTGTTCGCCTTTTCGTAAAATTTCCTTTTGGACCAGGACAGCTCTTTCTCAGCTCGGGAGGCCAGTAGCAAGTTCAGTTTAGTTTTAGTGTCTAGCAACTCCTTAAGGGTCGCTGCGTTTTTGTTATCTTTGTGTAGGGTTGACAGGACCGCCAATTCAGTTTTCAATTGCATAATTTTTGCGTCCTTCTCCCTCTTCCGCTTACACGCTGTTAGGACCAATATGTCAGGCCAGAATCTGCACTCGTTTTAAGCTTCCATTTTGTATGGTCATAACTAGTTAAGATTCTGTAGCCAGCCTTTTGCTGAAATATAATTCCTAAATGCACTCAGTTTCTGCTAAATTACCTTTCTTTTCTTCCTGCTAAGGATATTGCTAAGATACTTTTGTGTTGTCAATTTCCTGATGTTTTAGTTAGAATATAATGGAATGGTTCTCTGCAAGAAGCAAAATAGTGTAATATAGTTGCTAAAGACTCGAGGTCTCTTTTGATAACAGACAATGAATAAGCTATGTATTCAGACAATTGCTTGTATTGTAAAAGACACGTCCCAAAAGTCACGCCACTAATATGTCCTGCCTCTAATCAAAGCTACGCCCAAGACACACCTAGGATACGCCTATGTTACACCTAGGATACGCCTATGTTACGCCTAAATTACGCCTCTAACCAATATCTTCTTTTTTCTGTATAAAAGTCATTACCCTATGAGTAATAAATTGAGACAAAGGATTTGAAACCTGGCTTGCGTTACGTTTCATTTCGTTCGTCTACCAGGCCTGAAGTTCATCAAAAACCGGAGATAACAGTGGCAGGGCGTGAAAGCTTCTCCGGGGAAGTCTGCTGCAAAATGGTGCAGATAGTGTAATATCCAGTCACAAGGCTTCAGTTTTCTTGGGAGAGGAAAGGCTCCTCTCAGTTCTGAAGCATAGGCGAGGAAATTAGGTCTTCCTTCACACGCAATCCCAATGAGTTCTCCTCTTAGTTGCCTTATGGGCATCCCAAAGGGTGGACTGGGAGGAGTAGCCCCCCAGGACAGTCTTGCGCATGAGACTGCACATGGGCGCAGAGGGGAAGCCCTGCAAGAGGCCCATGAAAGTCCCCACTAGGCCAGCCATTCGGAGAGGGGGATGGCGTACCATCCCGGACTACGCCCAGGCTGTACACCCAGGAGGGGCAAAGAAGGCGCTTGAGGGAGCGGGGTCTCGCTCAACCGCCGGACATGCATTAAAAGTTGTATTACATGTAGTGATGTGTATTTCTATGTTTCCCCAGTGTGTTTTCCCTTGTTTTCCCCGATTGCAGTCACAGGATGGTGCAGAGCCGAAACCCGGCGAATCAACATCCGAACAGGGAACCCCCAGGTATCAGGCCGAACCGAAGAGCTAATAGACAAGGAGAGGCGTGGGTAACTACACATGAGTAGAGCAATTGTTATCCTTTCACATAACGTGAAAGGCTTTAACAGCCCAGGGAAATGAAAAATAGCAATGACGGACTATAAAAAGACCGACCCTGACATTCTAATGCTACAAGAGACGCATTTCTCTAAAACCAGCTCCCCGAAATACATTGACTCCAAATACAAAACATGGTTCTCGTCCTCTGCTTGCAAAAAAAACCGAGGGGTGGCTATTCTGGTCCAGAACCGGCTTCCGTTCCAGGTACAAACCATTAAAAAAGATAAAAACGGTAAATTTCTACTTGTAGTAGGGGAGATAAGAGGCCGGCAGGTCACGCTGGCAAACGTCTACGCCCCAAGCGACAACGCGGAAGCGTTTCTAGAGAAATTTTTCAACGTACTAGATGGGCTTAATTTAAAAGAGGGGGTCCAATCAAACATACCTGAGAAGAATAAGATAATATCTGTTAGGTAATACAGTAGTCCTCCCTTTTTAAACTGGTCTGACAGTATGTTCTGATGTCCCAAATATCTGCTGCATTCCCTCATGTCCTAGTTTTTAAATAATGTGTTTGGGACACTGGGGGATAGGGGAGGTCTGTGCAGAGGAGAGAGGGGGGAGGTCTGTGCAGAGGAGAGAGGGGGGAGGTCTGTGCAGAGCTGTAGAAGTGAGACACAGAGCTCTCTCCCCTCCCCCAATCTGCAGTGCAGAACTACAGCTGAGGGAGAGCAGGGTGACCCTATGCATGGAGGTGGGTGCTGTGTCTGGGTCTCTGTGTATGCGCCCCCATATAGAAACCCAAGCATGTGGTAGTCTCATGTCTGTAGCATACAAGGGGTTGACTAGGCCAGATTTCCCCCAGGTCCCAGCTAGGCCCTGACTCACTGTAGTTGTGTGTGCTGGAAGGGAAGGCACATAGGTAGGGACGCTTCCCCATTTCTGCATAGTGTCAGGGATACAGGGATCCCGCCACGTGGTGTCTTCTCTTCTCTTACAGTATCTATACTTTGCCCGACCTCTTCATGGGCGTAATCATATAAATTCAGCGCTGCGGTGAGACGGGGAATCTCCTTCTGAGAGACTTCCAATTCAGCCTTTGCCTCTTCATCCCTGATGGCAGCAGCTGCATGTGACCGCTCAAGGTTAGTCCTCATGTCCTGGAACTCGCTCTGCAAGTGACGCTTTGTCTTCTCCAAAGATATACATACTTGGCGATCGCTACGGACAGACCGCTCTGTATCTCTGTCGTAGCTTCTTGCTCCTTAACGAACTGTTCGTGGAGGAGATCATAGTCATGCTTGGCACCTCGCAATGCAGCTTTAACCTGACTCACCTGTTTCCTTTGCTGTTTCCTTTTGAACCCACGCCTTCACCACTGGATATTCTGCCATTCCCAGGAGGATTCGCCAGTCCCTAGAGGCTGCAGAACATCTCGTCTCCCTTCGGAATTGCGAGTTCCTGGTGTCGCAGGCGCATCATTAACCATTTCCGTAACTTCCGCTGTCAGTGGCGAACTTCTTTTCTTTTGACTCTTTTCTTTTGTCTCTTTGTTTTGGTAGCTCTGAGGCATGAGCAGTACTGAACTCACTTTCTTTGCTCAAAACTTCTGTATTTTCTCCTCGCCCACCACACGTTGCTCGCTGTCGCTGTAGACAATCTTCCTCATACTGCCGGTACTGTTCATACTCGAACGTATGGACGCGCCTCTTCCGAGTGCCCTGGGTCCTCGCACTCCATACATCCTATTGGCATTTTGCTGTTGCTTCTCACTGTCACTGTGCAGCCTGGACTCCAGCAAACCATCAGTTAAAACGTTTCATCCACCTTTTCTTCCAGAATCAGTACCTCACATAGGTCACACACTCTATTCGTTTTTCTGCTTCAGCGCAGCTTCCCATCAACTTTCCTGCATATACTCTAATAACATCTGGTGTCCTATGTGGTGTGGCAGTCTTTACTTCCAGAATCAGTACCGCTCGTGGGTCACTGTCTGTATTGGTTTCCCTGCTTCAGCGCAGCCATTTTGAAAAACCCCTTTTTTTCCCTCTTTCTCTCTCTCCCAACACACCTGGTGGTGCAGACTTCATTCCCAGAAACGGTACCTCTCGTGGGTCACCGTCTGTAGCCGTCTTGCCGAATTTGCTTCTAGAATCGGTACCGCTTGTGGGTCACCGTCTGTTGTGCAGCTTTGTTTTGTTGCTTAATCCAGTGCAGGGATCCTCGTCTTTCTGCCTGGATTTGTGGCTCTTTATTCTGGTGCCCTCTGCATGCGTTTCTTCTGAAGACGCTGCATCCCACTTCATACACCATATGTGACAGAGCGGCCTGTAGGCAAGATCAGGTATGATTCCACACATGCAATTTTTAGGTAAACCATAATAGGAGTGGTTTTATTCGCCACAAAAACAACTAAAACATTGGGGCTACTGCCCCTCTAAGGCAATACCTAAATCCTAAAACCAACATGCTGGTCCGGCGTCTCTGGTTTCTCCAGCTGCAGGCTTTCAGGTCAAGCTGCTCCCAGGAAGTCTCTTGCACTTCTTTGCGCGCCATCTTCTCTGCTATGTGGGGCTTTGAGTTCCCCACTGTTGTCAGGCAAAATACTCTGGTCAGCATGCCTGGATCCCTGCGGGTGGGAGCTCTCTTGTCTGTGATCCTCTCACAGAGCCTCCAACAGGGACACTGACCGGTTCTCATTTCTTGCCTTTTGTCTCCTGTTCAATCAGGAGTTACCATCTCACCTGCAGGAAACCCAGCACCTAGTTCAGTCTCCTGCCCTGTAAAGGGAGTTTAACTTATTGACTCCCTCACAAACCGCTAGTAATTAAGGGGTTAATCTCCCCCTCAACCCAACTGGGACAATTACCCCACCCCCCGCTACCTATTGATTGTCACAGTGGTAATGGGCATGGTAATGGGTATGGATTGCCACAATGGCAATGAATGGGCAAGTTAAAAAATACAGCCACAAAATAAACACATTACATTTAAATTAAACAAGCATTTGACAATAAAGCCAGTGACTGTGATAAGCCATGCACAGAATATGGGCATAGATTGCCACACTGACAATGAATGGGCAACCTAAATAAAATACACAAAAAATACAATACATTACAATGAAATCAAAACAAACATTTGCCTAAATATGCATTGCTTGTCACTGATTAGCTATACCCATAAAGGGGCATAGATAAGCACATTGGCACTTATTGGGCATCCTAAAAAAATACATAGTTAAAAAACATACAACTAATGGGTTTGTTACCTTTGCTGTATTCACCCTCCAAATCCTACTCCGTCAGCAACTCTTGACCCATGATGCAATGCTCCTCAAACAGCCGATGTGAGGAAGTCCCAGATCATATTTTGATTGAAGAGACGTCTCCGGTAAGAGGAACAAACAGAAAAGGTCTGTTATAGCAGAAAAGCTCTATGAAAGAGGAAGAACTAATTGCCTATATATAGAGTAATAGTCGTGTATAAGGAGAGCTATCCCAGATCTAGCCTAGACGGAGGGCATAGGGAATTGCTGTTGGTATGGATGTACTTCCTCATTTTGAATGCCATCTCATGCAAGTTTATATAATTATTTCACATACTGTAACTCTGCTTAGAATTTAGTATGTATGTACTGTATGTACTGTATGTATGTATGTATGTATGTATGTACTGTATGTATGTACTGTATGTATGTACTGTATGTATGTTTGTCAAAGCGGAACGGAAATATGTAAGCACTCTTACAACAATAAGACAAGAAGGAAAGTGACCCGGGGGAAATCCTTCTCTCCAAACCCAGCATTAATTCAATAACATGATTTCTCCCTTTCCTCCCCAGCTTCCCTGTCCCCTTAAAAATCAAAAATCCTCATTGGAATGTTTAAACGCACCAAGAACGGAAAACATTTGAACTAGAAGGAAAAGACTCTTTGACTCCCAAAACCAAATGACTTTAATGCGGACGGGGTTCTCACACCCTATCAGAATTTTTTTAATTATCCTGCCTGCCCCTTATTCTTTATCCATACCTCTCCCCCCCCACATCCCGATCCCCTCTCCCAACATACTATTCCTGTCACCTTCCATGGTTCAAAAACTTTAACACCCTACCTTATCTACAGTACAGATCTGTTGTTTTTGTTTGTTTTCCCTCTGCTCTCCCAAACACTGTTTAGCCATAGATTCCTTTGTTAATCGGTATTGCCGACCTGAGGAAGAGGGGAGAACTCTCAAAAGCCAACTAAACTGTTAGTCCAATAAAAGGTTACCTAATACGAAGAAACTATTATTATAGATATATCATATATAATATATATATATATATATAATCAAAAAATAAATAGATGATACCGTTCTGTGGCTAACGAAATGCTTTTATTTGTGCGAGCTTTCGAGATACACTGATCTCTTCTTCCGGCGATGTTACAATGAATGAACCAAGGATAACTTGAAAATATATATATATATATATATTCCTTACCAGGCAGACCGGGAGTCCAAGACCACGCAGCAAGAAACGAGACAGCGCTCAGTATAAGTATCAAAAGATGTATTGTAAGATAGGCACATACAACCGACGTTTCGGTCCTCAAACAGGACCTTTCTCAAGGGAGTGCTCACCCCTAAGTGACAAAAACCCACCATTAAATACCCACACCCACACCAAACACAAACCGTGATAGGCTAATAGCCTGCCCAACCTCTCTGGCTCAGCTGAATGCAACTACACAAAAAATTTGCAAGATGACATCATCGCTGTGCGTTCCTAGCAGAGAGCAACTCCTATAATCAGGGAAACCACCTGAGTAGAAATGCAACAATAGCGTAAATGTAGCGCCAACCAACAAGACACGAAGCGTCTGCTGTTGTCAGGGGAACCCCCGAGGGAGAGTCTATTGCGCATGCGTGTACTATCAGTATCGGGCGAGAGAGATCATGTATAAAAGTCAGCTGTAGCATAAGTATAGCGCCAAACGCCAAGACAGAGCGTCTGGTGTTGTCATAGAGATCCCACGAAGGAGAGGTCATTGCGCATGTATGCGCTGATAGTCTCGAGCAAGAAGCACGAGAGGGAGACCATTGCGCATGCGTGCACTGACGAAATCTGCCATATAGTAGCCAGACCAACTGGCAAAGTGTCAGATGAGCCCAAATCACTCAGCTGGAAAGTAAAACGGCACACATGAGTGAGCAGGCAATGAAAACAGAGCTAGTGCATCCAGAAGGGGCACAAAGAGATGTGCAAAACACCAAGGTGCTACATAGTGAATAAACATAAGGGAATACGAGCAGTGTGTGGACAGACCAGGGGTGTGGAGGAAAGGGGAAGAGGGGATGAGAGGCAGCATACAGTGGGACAAAGACAAAGGGAAGCACAACCGAATAACGGGAAAAAGGAAGGCAGGGAATGTGGAAGAAATAACAGACAAGTAGAGAATAAAAATAAACAAGGGAGTAATGAACAATAAAGACCAATGGGTATACTTAGGGCCATGTCAAGGTCAATGGCGGAGGGAGACAGGGGAGGTAGAGGAAAAAATACTAAACAGGGATACATGACAAAAATTCATGAAAAAATTAAAAAGTTGAAATAATTAAATAAAGCATCCAAGTCTAAAGTCCTCATTATTTTTTGGTTGGGATTTTTGCTTGAGAAAAGGGCTGGCGGAATGTGACGGATAAAACACACACAGGCACCACACTCTGCAGACTTCCCTGGGAAGCTTTACCACGCATGGGCACTGCAGCCCGATATGATTAAAACGTTATGAGCCCGGGAGGAAACTAAGAAAATGAAACGAAAAAACAAAGCAGGTTTCAATCCTGTGTCTCAGTTTATAAGCACAGGGTAAAATTTATACAGAAAAAGAAAGTATTGTTAGAGGCATAACAGAGGGTGACGTGGGCGTGATTAGGCCGTGACTTAGATTACAAGGCGTGATTGAGGAGCAGGAAATATTAGTGGAATGATCTTGGGGCGTAATTCTCCCAGACGGCGCTGTATGACATGACATAGCCATTCATTGTCCATGTTATAAAAAACCGTGAATTATCTAGCAACTATGTAAGGTGATTTTGATTTACGGCAATATAGTCATTGCTTACTTGATTAAAAACAGCAGGAAAGCTGACAGCATTAAAAAAATGGATCTCACCAAAACGCGCCTTACATAGAACATATATTTCAGCAAAGGCTTGACTACATTTTTTATAAGCCATTTCAGACAATGGATGGTTTAACACAACAGCAGCTTCTGGCCATTCTATGACCCTAACACACTCTCACTCTTGCTTGATCTCACTTCTCACTCTCTCGCGATCTCACTCTCATTCTCTCTCGATATCACTCCTCACTCTCATCTCGATCTCACTCTCTCGATCTCACTCTCAAAATCTATCTTGATTCTCACTCTCCTCTCTCTTGATCTCACTCTCACTCTTGATCTCTCTACTCCTCTCTTGATCTCACTCTACCCTCCACTTTGATCTCCTCTCACTTCTCTCTTGATCCACTTTCTCTTGATTCAATCCTCACCTCTCTGCTCTTGATCTCACATATAACTCTCTATGGACTCACTCTCATCTCTCTTTGATCTCACTCTCACTCTCTCTCTTGATCTCACTCTCACTCTCTCTCTTGATCTCACTCTACTCCACTGTCTCTCTTACTCCCTGTCTTATTCTCCCTCCCTTAACTACCGCCCTTACTCTCTCCTTACTCCCTGGTCTCTGCTTACTCCTCCTTTAATCCCTCCCTTACTTCCTCCCTTACCCCTCCCTTACTCCCTCCCTTACTCCCTCATTACTCCCTCTCTTACTCCCTCCTTACTCTCTCTAAGTCCCTCTCTCCTCTGTCACTCCTTTCTCTGGCACTCCTTTCTCTGTAACTCTCTTTCTCTGTCACTCTCTTTATCTGTTCACTCTCTTTCTCTGTCTCTCTCTTTCTCGTCTCTCCTCTTTCTCTGTCTCTCTCTTTCTCTCTCTTCTCTGCTTGTCTCTTTGTCCTCTCTGTCTCTGTCAATCTCTCACCCTCCTCTCTCTTGTCACTCTCTCTCTCTGCTCCTCTTCTCGTGTCTCTCTCTCTGTGTTGTGTCTCTCTCTCTGTGTGTCTTTCTCTCTGGTTCTCTCTCTCTCTCTCTCTCGTCACTCTTCTCTCTCTGTGTCCTCTCTCTATCGGTGTCTCTCTCTCTCTCTGTCACTCTCTCTTCTCTGGTCCACTTCTCTCTCTGCCACTCTCTCTCTCCCTGAACTCTTCACTGTCACCTCTCTCTCGCTGTCACTCTCTCTCTCTTATCTCTGTTCACTCGCTCTCTGTCATCTCTCTCTCTGTTAATCTCTCTCTCTGTCAATCTCTCTCTCGTCATCTCTCTCGTCCCTCTCTTCTCGTCTCTCTCTCTCTGTATACATTCATACATACACCCCCCCCCACCTACAGTAAAACAATGTGCCAAATAACTATTATTCCAGATAGGGAAATAGATTATGTGCCCATTATAAACACATTAACTAGCATATTAAAATAAATAAAGTATACTGAACTCATCAATAAGAAGCCCCCGTCGCCACACCATCTTGTTTTCGTTGCCACAAAATTTAATAGCCAATTTAATAGCCCAATACATTGCAATTACATTCAGATATCAATTAACCTCTAAAAACACCTTATTGGAAATAACCGCAAAGGTAATTAACGGGTGGTTAAGCCACACGGCCGATACCCACCCTTCACCCATTATTGTTATAGTGGCTTCATCATGCAACTATATATATACACCAACATATATATATACAGAGGAGAGGAAAGAGTGAGGAGAGAGTATATATACCATAGATATTATACCTTAATAGATATAGTGCATACCATAATAAAATTTATTAAAGGGAAATAAAAATCTGTGAAAAATGGCCCACTCAACAAAGGTACAGCATCAATGGCATGATGAGAATGCTCTCATGTGCCAACAGCTCGATCGACAGTTGTCCAGCTCAGGTAGTGGCGTCGTCACGTGACCCTCCTTTGTGTAGCAGAAACCGAAGGAGGGGAAGCGAAACAACCTCGCATTTCAGTGTTCGACCGAGAGGGGTCCCCCATGGAGCAGTGCTTGGCAGGTCTCTGTTGATTAGTATTAAAAACCGGCCGTGTGAAAAACACACACACCAGAGCCAAAGTTGACTGTGTAGACAGCAACAATGTTCAGTGGGGCAAATGAGCTTTTCGGTCAGGCTTTTAAAGGCCTATGACATCACATTTTTGTCATGGTCCCTACTGCCCGGATTGGGCGTAAACCAAGGGGCAGTGGTTTGCAAGAACAAAGAAATGATCGATCATTTAAGGCAATGAAGCACAGCCAATCAGATGGGTCTTTGCTTCAATTGCCTGTTAAGATAGCTCATGAAAGACGAAACATGGCGCGGCCTCTACATGGTACGGCAGCAATCAGAGCATGGGAACTCATCCACAACTCTGATTGGCTCTAGATACAATGTGACAGGCTTTCAATTTGACGTCACATCCAGTTCTCCGCCCAAGCCTCTGTGACACATGTAATACTCTAGAGTCACAATCAGACATTGGGATGGAGTTCCAACACGCTCTGAATTGGCTACCGTTACCAGTGGGTGAGGCCGGCCATGTTTATTGTTCATGACATCATCTTAAAGGCAATTGAAGCAAAGCCATTCTGATTGGCTGGGCTTCATTGCCTTTAATGACGTCATCATTTTTTTTTTCTCGGCCAAAAACACTGGGTTTTCACGGCCCAATCAGGGCCGTGGGAACCATGATGAAAATGTGACGTCATGGCCTATTTAAAAAGCCTATGTTGTCTCATTTCGAGCAGACGCGAGGAGGCGAGGAGGAAGGACCTCAGGAGAAGAAAAAAAGACCAGGGCGTGGCCGGAAGACGACAAGAAGCTCCAGAAGATACAAGAAAGAAGAATACAGATGAAGATGGATACAAATAGAAGACCCCTGGATTGTCGTGTTTTTTATTTTGGTTTTTTATTTTATGGTTTATTATTTTATTATGGGTTCATGTGCGTGGATTGGTTCGAGAGTAAGCTGTTCAACGGGAGTCGGTGAGTTGGTCAAGTAATGGTTAAGTGAACTAAAGAAGTTTATTTTATTTAACTTGTTCATTTTTTTAGGTTTTTTACCTGTGTATTTTTTTATTTTTTTGCTATATCATTTCTTGCCACTGTATGTATGTATGTATGTATGTTATGTATGTATTGTTGTTTTGTATGTATGTAGGTAGTCGTATGTAGTATTCGTGTATGTCTAGATCGATATATACATACAGGGTAGAAATGATGTTTTTTTAAAGCTTGTTTTGCTATGTTTAAATTGATTTTGCCTATGCTGCTGCATAAATGGTGTGTGTCATGTTTTAAATTAGATAGCAGTTACTTTTTTTTACTATTGTATGGGTGTACTTTAGATAAGGGTGAGGCTGCTTTTGTATATTGAATATTTTTGGTACTTCTGAGGATAACTTGTTCTGTTCAACGATTGAATTACTTAATGTTTAATTGTTATGGATGGAATGTAAATTGTTTAGTGAATAAATTAATGAATGCTATTGATTATGGGTACTGGAATTGTTTAAATAGTATACTTGTTTGGATTATTAGTATCTGTTGGGAATATGTTATTGTTAACATTCATTTGCAGAGAATGTACATGTGGCATAGATTGTAGCATATGATAACAATGTAAATGCAATGTTGAGTGGCATTTGAGGCTTTTGATTGCATTTGAGGCTTAGATTGGCATTGAGGGATTTTGATTTGAAGATCAGATTGGGATTATTAAAGGAAATTGATTTATTGTACTGTGTCTGTATGGAGAAGTGGTATTTGTAGTACAGCATGTTTTTGATAACCCTTCACATTTATTGGTATATGGTTCATCATGTGTGTGTATGTATATATATAAATATATATATATATATAATATATAATATATAATATATATATATATATATATATATATCTATAATAGATATATATATATATATATATATATATACAGGCATACCCCCACTTTAGTACACTCACTTTAAGTACACTCGCGAGTAAGTAATATTGCCCAATAGGCAAATGGCAGCACACGTAATGCGCTGTCATCACGTCCTGAACAGCAATACCGGCCAACCCTACAGTTGTACCGATAGCGTGTGCGCAAGAAGGGAGACTATAGAGCCTGTTACAAATGCGTTATTTACATCAGGTTCACGTATATAACGATTGCAGTACAGTACATGAATCGATAAGTTGGAAAAGGAGTTTAAGTGCTTCACTTCAAGTCACATTTTCGCTTACATACATGCTCTACGGTCCCATTGCGTACGTTAATGCGGGGTATTCCTGTATCATATATATATATATATATAGATATATATATATATATATATATATATATAATATGTATATAATAGAGTCAAGATGGCACTCGCTAAAAAATGTAAAATGATAGGTGCTTGTCCCATAAATCAATAAACAAAAAATAGAAATTCCTTACCAGCAGACCGGGAGTCCAAGACCACGCAGCAAGAAACGAGACAGCACTCAGTATAAGTATCAAAAGATGTATTAGAAGATAGGCACATACAACGAATTTTGGTCCTCAAACAGGATTTCTCAAGGGAGTGCTCACCAAAGTGACAAAAACCCACCATAAATACCACACCACACCAAAACACAACCGTGATAGGCTAATAGCTGCCCAACCTCTCTGGCTCAGCTGAATGCAACTACACAAAAAATTAGCAGATGACATCATCACTGTGCGTTCCTAGCAGAGAGAGCAACTCCTATATCAGGGAAACCACCTGAGTAGAAATGCAACAATAGGTAAATGTAGCGCCAACCAACAGACACGAAGCGTCTGTGTTGTCAGGGGAACCCCGAGGGAGAGTCTATTGCGCATGCGTTGGTACATCAATATCGGGCAAAGAGCATGTATAAAAAGTCAGCTGTAGCATAAAGTTATAGCGCCAAACCAAGACAAGAGGTCTGGTGTTGTCATGAGATCCCACGAAGGAGAGGTCATTGCGCATGTATCGCTGATAGTCTCGAGCCAAGAAGCGACGAGAGGGAGACCATTGCGCATGCGTGCACTGACGAAATTGCCATGATAGTAGCCAGACCAACTGGCAAAGGTCAGATGAGCCCAAATCACTCAGCTGGAAGTTAAAACGGCACACATGAGCGAGCAGGCAATAAAAACAGAGCTAGTGCATCCAGAAGGGACCACAAAGAGATGTGCAAAACACCAAGGTGCTACATAGTAATAAACATTAGGGAATACGAGCGTGTGTGGACAGACCAGGGTGTGTAGGCAAGAGGAAAGGGGAAGAGGAGGATGAGAAGGCAACATACAGTGGGACAAAGACAAAGGGAAGCACAACCGGATAACGGGAAATAGGAAGGCAGGGAATGTGGAAGAAATAACAGACAATTAGAGAATAAAAATAAAAATAAATAAAAATAAACAAGGGAGTAATGAACAATAAAGACCAATGGGTATACTTAGGGTCATGTCAATGTCAATGGCAGAGGGAGACAGGGGAGGTAGAGGAAAAAATACTAAACAGGGATACATGACAAAAATTCATGAAAAAATGAAAAAGTTGAAATAATTAAATAAAGCATCCAAGTCTAAAGTCCTCATTTAGGCCATAGGGTGACATTGTCCTAAGATCGTAAATGGCTTTGGCCTCCAATTGTAGCAGCCGTCTATTGCGGTCCCCACCACGGGTCGATAGGTTTGCTTGTAAAATCGGCATACATTTAAGCGATGAAAGACTATGTCGATGTTGTTTGAAATGTCTTGCCACAGGGAGGAGTTTAAGGTCGTCATCAGCATTTTGGTCCAAGAGTGCCTTACGGATTGTTGACCTGTGCACAGCCATGCGTTCTTTCAACATGCGGCTTGTTTTGCCTATATAATAAAGGCCAAAAGAACATTTGATAAAATAGACAACAAATCTCGACTCACAGGTCATAGCAGTCTTAATGCTAATAGGTTTCCCACTATGTGGATGCGCAAAGGATTGACCAGTCTGTAGGAAACCACAATTAATGCACCCATGACATTTATAGACACCAGGTTTTCTCTGAAGCCATGTTGTTGAATTAGCATATTTGGTAGTTGGATCAGCCTGCACAAACGTATCCCTCAAGTTCCTTCCACGGCGATAACACATCCTGGGGGGTGTCTGACAGATGTTACCAATTTTAGGGTCATTGGCCAGAATGTTCCAATTCCTTTTTATACTACGTTTAATTAAATTGGATGAAGTAGTATAAGTACTGCTGATGTTGATAGACGTATTTTCAATTATTTCAGTAGATGGTAAGAGAAGGGAACCCCTGTCAACTGCCCATACCTTAGTTAGGGCCACATTGACTTCTGATCTTGAGTATCCCCTATCCAGAAACCTCTTAGCCATTTTGCATAGTGCGCCCTCGACCATCGTAAGGTCACTGGTAATGCGTTTGACCCTTAGCATCTGTGAATATGGGAGCCCACATTTCAGTGACTCTGGATGGTGACTCATAGCACACAGGAGTGTATTTCTGTCTTTTGGTTTTTGAAAAATCTCAGTCGCTGGTCTACCATCTTTTTTATAGACCACTGTGTCTAGAAAAGGAATACGATCCATGCTATAGTTAACAGTGAACCGTATCATGGATGGTATCATATTCAAGTGACAGATAAATTGTGCCAGTTCATCCTCCTGTCCACGCCAAATTAGGAAGATGTCATCAATGTAGCGGGTGTAATGAACAATATTGCTGGAGAAAGGGGCATCGTTAAGTAGATGTAATTGTTCATAGCTATCCATGAATAAGTTGGCGTAAGCCGGGGCCATATTCGAACCCATAGCTGTCCCTGTTTGTTGAAGGAAAAAATCCCGCTCAAACCGAAAGAAGTTTTTATGTAATATGACATCAATCAAAAGGAGAACAAATTCACTTGGAGGCCCATCATATCCATCGAGATTGGAAAAATGTTCCCGAATGGCCTCCAGACCCTCGACATGTGGGATATTGGTGTAGAGACTGGAGACATCCATAGTTACCAGAAACATGTCAGAGATGTCAAAAGAGATCGTGCCTAGTTTAGTAATAAAGGCCGTAGTATCCTTAACAAACGATGACATCTTCGCAACCATAGGTTGCAACAGGTAGTCCACGAATTGAGAAAGGGGGTGACAGAGTGATCCCATTGCTGCAATGATCGGTCTGCCTGGCGGATTGACGATGGATTTGTGCACCTTCGGAAGTACATAGATAACAGGGACTATGGGGTGGTCTTGGGACAAAAAAGTACCGGTTACCTCTGATATCCATGAATTATTAACTCCTAAGCGGATGATGGAGTCTATTTCTTTTTTATAGACAGATGTAGGATCGCTTTGTAATTTTTTGTAACGATTGGTATCCAGTAATTGTTGCTCAATTTCAGCCCTATAGTAGGGGTAGTCTATTAAGATAATCCCCCCGCCTTTGTCGGCCGGTTTAATGATAATTTTGTCATTAGACTTCAGGGATGCAATGGCTTATTTCTCTTCAACGGAGAGATTGGAGAAACTCCTTTTGTGATGCTTGATATTTTTCCGAGTGTCTCTACCCAGGAGTCCCATAAAAGTGGTAATGCTGGGATTAGTCACGATTGGATCAAACGTACTCCTGACTTTAAATTTTGTGTCAGCATAAGTCATCTGATTAGCATCAGTTGGTACTGCCTCAGTTCTAGAGAAGAAATCCTTAAGTCGTAACTGGCGATCAATTTTGAACATGTCGATCTCCCAGCGAAAAGGGTCCTGTGAGGTGGTCGGAACAAATGACAAGCCCTTCTGGAGAACACTGATCTCAGCAGTTGTAAGGGAGTGTGAGGACAAGTTGTAAAACACTTCCTCCTGAAGTGTCCTCGCTGCTTCTTTGCTTCTCTTTCCAAGAAACCTCTTCTTCCCAGCACCTCTCCTGGCCGCTCTCCCACGTCGGAGTCTGGAATTGGTGGCTTGTGCGTGCTCACTGTGCCCCCACCTAAAAAAGGATCAGAGTGTGTACCTTCTGGGGCATCTGAGAAGTCTGTGTCGCTCGTATTGTTACCAGTACCTGTGCCGGGAGTCTTCTTAAAGCGAGAGTAGGTTCTTCGCTGTGCACCGCGCCCAGTGCCGGGTTCGTGTAGTCCAAGAAGCCACCTATAAACCTGCTTATATTGGTAGTCGTTGGTAACCTGCTTGAGTTTTTCACGTTTATACTTCGTTAAACTCTCACGATATAGGTCAAGGGTAGTCTGAATTTTATCAGTCCAGTCTGTGGAAGTATCAGAGGCTAGTGTCTCACTGTGTCTATCCGTGATCACCTTTATCTCTCTCTTAAGACGCGTGATCTCTTTGCTGGACTGCTCTATTACCAGAATCATAAGGTCATAGGAACATTTATTGAGAATACCAATCCACTTTCTACAGAACTCAGTGTCTGTCCGACCAATCGTTGGTTGATTTTTAATACGAAAACCCCTAGGGATCAACTTCTCCCTATGATAGTGTGACAAAGTTACTCCATGCAAAAATAAATCAACCTCTCGCTTTTTTAGTTTGATGAGATCATTGTAAATGTCTGACGTTTTGTCAGAGCCCAAAGTAGCCTCAAAGGTCTCACTAAATCTAATTTTGGCAATGTCAGCTTCACTGTAACTGACACTATCCGAAATAGTAGAAAAAATTCCAGTGATGTCTGGAAAATCTTCCATCATATACTGTCACTCAGTAAGGGACTGCAAATAGGTAACAAAAAGTAAAGATGTAGGTGACACTCCGTGAGACACAGGGGTGTCACAAAAATGAAAATACAGGTGGGTGCTCATCTCATAGTGTGAAATAGTATACAGAGTCAGATGGCACTCGCAAAAATGTTAAAGATAGGTGCTTGTCCCATAAATCAATAAACAAAAATAGAAATTCCTTACCAGGAAGACCGGGAGTCCTAGACCACGCAGCAAGAAACGAGACAGCACTCAGTAAAAGTATCAAAAGATGTATTGTAAGATAGGCACATACAACCGACGTTTCGGTCCTCAAACAGGACCTTTCTCAAGGGAGTGCTCAACCCTAAGTGACAAAAGCCCACCACAAATACCAACACCCACACCAAACACAAGCCGTGATAGGCTAATAGCCTGCCCAACCTCTCTGGCTCAGCTGAATGCAACTACACAAAAAATTAGCAAGATGACATCATCACTGTGCGTTCCTAGCAGAGAGCAACTCCTATAATCAGGGAAACCACCTGAGTAGAAATGCAACAATAGCGTAAATGTAGCGCCAACCAACAAGACACGAAGCGTCTGCTGTTGTCAGGGGAACCCTCGAGGGAGAGTCTATTGCGCATGCGTGTACAATCAATATCGGGCAAAAAAGAGCATGTATAAAAGTCAGCTGTAGCATAAGTATAGCGCCAAACACAAAGACAAAGCGTCTGGTGTTGTCATGGAGATCCCACGAAGGAGAGGTCATTGCGCATGTATGCGCTGATAGTCTCGACCAAGAAGCGCGAGAGGGAGACCATTGCGCATGCGTGCACTGACGAAATCTGCCATATAGTAGCCAGACCAACTGGCAAAGTGTCAGATGAGCCCAAATCACTCAGCTGGATAGTAAAACGGCACACATGAGCGAGCAGGCAATAAAAACAGAGCTAGTGCATCCAGAAGGGACACAAAGAGATGTGCAAAACACCAAGGTGCTACATAGTAAATTAAACATTAGGGAATACGAGCAGTGTGTGGACAGACCAGGGTTGTGTAGGCAAGAGAGGAAAGGGGAAGAGGGGATGAGAAGGCAACATACAGTGGGACAAAGACAAAGGGAAGCACAACCGGATAACGGGAAATAGGAAGGCAGGGAATGTGGAAGAAATAACAGACAAGTAGAGAATAAAAATAAAAATAAATAAAAATAAACAAGGGAGTAATGAACAATAAAGACCAATGGGTATACTTAGGGCCATGTCAAGGTCAATGGCAGAGGGAGACAGGGGAGGTAGAGGAAAAAATACTAAACAGGGATACATGACAAAAATTCATGAAAAAATGAAAAAGTTGAAATAATTAAAAAAAGCATCCAAGTCTAAAGTCCTCATTTAGGCCATAGGGTGACATTGTCCTAAGATCGTAAATGGCTTTGGCCTCCAATTGTAGCAGCAATCTATTGCGGTCCCCACCACGGGTCGATAGGTTTGCTTGTAAAATCGGCATACATTTAAGCGATGAAAGACTATGTCGATGTTGTTTGAAATGTCTTGCCACAGGGAGGAGTTTAAGGTCGTCATCAGCATTTTGGTCCAAGAGTGCCTTACGGATTGTTGACCTGTGCACAGCCATGCGTTCTTTCAACATGCGGCTTGTTTTGCCTATATAATAAAGGCCAAAAGAACATTTGATAAAATAGACAACAAATCTCGACTCACAGGTCATAGCAGTCTTAATGCTAATAGGTTTCCCACTATGTGGATGCGCAAAGGATTGACCAGTCTGTAGGAAACCACAATTAATGCACCCATGACATTTATAGACACCAGGTTTTCTCTGAAGCCATGTTGTTGAATTAGCATATTTGGTAGTTGGATCAGCCTGCACAAACGTATCCCTCAAGTTCCTTCCACGGCGATAACACATCCTGGGGGGTGTCTGACAGATGTTACCAATTTTAGGGTCATTGGCCAGAATGTTCCAATTCCTTTTTATACTACGTTTAATTAAATTGGATGAAGTAGTATAAGTACTGCTGATGTTGATAGACGTATTTTCAATTATTTCAGTAGATGGTAAGAGAAGGGAACCCCTGTCAACTGCCCATACCTTAGTTAGGGCCACATTGACTTCTGATCTTGAGTATCCCCTATCCAGAAACCTCTTAGCCATTTTGCATAGTGCGCCCTCGACCATCGTAGGGTCACTGGTAATGCGTTTGACCCTTAGCATCTGTGAATATGGGAGCCCACATTTCAGTGACTCTGGATGGTGACTCATAGCACACAGGAGTGTATTTCTGTCTGTTGGTTTTTGAAAAATCTCAATCGCTGGTCTACCATCTTTTTTATAGACCACTGTGTCTAGAAAAGGAATACGATCCATGCTATAGTTAACAGTGAACCGTATCGTGGATGGTATCATATTTAAGTGACAGATAAATTGTGCCAGTTCATCCTCCTGTCCACGCCAAATTAGGAAGATGTCATCAATGTAGCGGGTGTAGTTAACAATATTGCTGGAGAAAGGGGCATCATTAAGTAGATGTAATTGTTCGTAGCTATACATGAATAAGTTGGCGTAAGCCGGGGCCATATTCGAACCCATAGCTGTCCCTGTTTGTTGAAGGAAAAAATCCCGCTATCCACTTTCTACAGAACTCAGTGTCTGTCCGACCAATCGTTGGTTGATTTTTAATACGAAAACCCCTAGGGATCAACTTCTCCCTATGGTAGTGTGACAAAGTTACTCCATGCAAAAAGAAATCAACCTCTCGCTTTTTTAGTTTGATGAGATCATTGTAAATGTCTGACGCTTTGTCAGAGCCCAAAGTAGCCTCAAAGGTCTCACTAAATCTAATTTCTATTTTTGTTTATTGATTTATGGGACAAGCACCTATCTTTAACATTTGTGCGAGTGCCATCTGACTCTGTATACTATTTCACACTATGAGATGAGCACCCACCTGTATTTTCATTTTTGTGACACCCCTGTGTCTCACTGATTGTCACCTACATCTTTACTTTTTGTTACCTATTTGCAGTCCCTTACTGAGTGACAGTATATGATGGAAGATTTTCGAGACATCACTGGAGTTATTTCTACTATTTCGAATAGTGTCAGTTATAGTGAAGCTGACATTGCCAAAATTAGATTTAGTGAGACCTTTGAGGCTACTTTGGGCTCTGACAAAGCGTCAAACATTTACAATGATCTCATCAAACTAAAAAAGCGAGAGGTTGATTTCTTTTTGCATGGAGTAACTTTGTCACACTACAAAGGGGTTTTCGTATTAAAAATCAACCAACGATTGGTCGGACAGACACTGAGTTCTGTAGAAAGTGGAT
>WSYH01001620.1:0-77523 GCA_036426205.1 Ascaphus truei | reverse complement strand
ACATTTACAATGATCTCATCAAACTAAAAAAGCGAGAGGTTGATTTCTTTTTGCATGGAGTAACTTTGTCACACTACAAAGGGGTTTTCGTATTAAAAATCAACCAACGATTGGTCGGACAGACACTGAGTTCTGTAGAAAGTGGATTGGTATTCTCAATAAATGTTCCTACGACCTTATGATTCTGGTAATAGAGCAGTCCAGCAAAGAGATCACGCGACTTAAGAGAGAGATAAAGGTGATCGCGGATAGACACAGTGAGACACTAGCCTCTGATACTTCCACAGACTGGACTGATAAAATTCAGACTACCCTTGACCTATATCGTGAGAGTTTAACGAAGTATAAACGTGAAAAACTCAAGCAGGTTACCAACGACTACCAGGATAAGCGGGTTTATAGGTGGCTTCTTGGACTACACGAACCCGGCACTGGGCGCGGTGCACAGCGAAGAACCTACTCTCGCTTTAAGAAGACTCCCGGCACAGGTACTGGTAACAATACGAGCGACACAGACTTCTCAGATGCCCCAGAAGGTACACACTCTGATCCTTTTTTAGGTGGGGGCACAGTGAGCACGCACAAGCCACCAATTCCAGACTCCGACGTGGGAGAGCGGCCAGGAGAGGTGCTGGGAAGAAGAGGTTTCTTGGAAAGAGAAGCAAAGAAGCAGCGAGGACACTTCAGGAGGAAGTGTTTTACAACTTGTCCTCACACTCCCTTACAACTGCTGAGATCAGTGTTCTCCAGAAGGGCTTGTCATTTGTTCCGACCACCTCACAGGACCCTTTTCGCTGGGAGATCGACATGTTCAAAATTGATCGCCAGTTACGACTTAAGGATTTCTTCTCTAGAACTGAGGCAGTACCAACTGATGCTAATCAGATGACTTATGCTGACACAAAATTTAAAGTCAGGAGTACGTTTGATCCAATCGTGACTAATCCCAGCATTACCACTTTTATGGGACTCCTGGGTAGAGACACTCGGAAAAATATCAAGCATCACAAAAGGAGTTTCTCCAATCTCTCCGTTGAAGAGAAATAAGCCATTGCATCCCTGAAGTCTAATGACAAAATTATCATTAAACCGGCCGACAAAGGCGGGGGGATTATCTTAATAGACTACCCCTACTATAGGGCTGAAATTGAGCAACAATTACTGGATACCAATCATTACAAAAAATTACAAAGCGATCCTACATCTGTCTATAAAAAAGAAATAGACTCCATCATCCGCTTAGGAGTTAATAATTCATGGATATCAGAGGTAACCGCTACTTTTTTGTCCCAAGACCACCCCATAGTCCCTGTTATCTATGTACTTCCGAAGGTGCACAAATCCATCGTCAACCCGCCAGGCAGACCGATCATTGCAGCAATGGGATCACTCTGTCATCCCCTTTCTCAATTCGTGGACCACCTGTTGCAACCTATGGTTGCGAAGATGTCATCGTTTAAGGATACTACAGCCTTTATTACTAAACTAGGCACGATCTCTTTTGACATCTCTGACATGTTTCTGGTAACTATGGATGTCTCCAGTCTCCACCAATATCCCACATGTCCAGGGTCTGGAGGCCATTCGGGAACATTTTTCCAATCTCGATGGATATGATGGGCCTCCAAGTGAATTTGTTCTCCTTTTGATTTATGTCATATTACATAAAAACTTCTTTCGGTTTCAGCGGGATTTTTTCCTTCAACAAACAGGGACAGCTATGGGTTCGAATATGGCCCCGGCTTACGCCAACTTATTCATGGATAGCTATGAACAATTACATCTACTTAACGATGCCCCTTTCTCCAGCAATATTGTTCATTACACCCGCTACATTGATGACATCTTCCTAATTTGGCGTGGACAGGAGGATGAACTGGCACAATTTATCTGTCACTTGAATATGATACCATCCACGATACGGTTCACTGTTAACTATAGCATGGATCGTATTCCTTTTCTAGACACAGTGGTCTATAAAAAAGATGGTAGACCAGAGACTGAGATTTTTCAAAAACCAACAGACAGAAATACACTCCTGTGTGCTATGAGTCACCATCCGGAATCACTGAAACGTGGGCTCCCATATTCACAGATGCTAAGGGTCTAACGCATTACCAGTGACCCTACGCTGGTCGAGGACGCACTATGGAAAATGGCTAAGAGGTTTCTGGATAGGGGATACTGAAGATCAGAAGTCAATGTGGCCCTAACTAAGGTACGGGCAGTTGACAGGGGTTCCCTTCTCTTACCATCTACTGAAATAATTGATAATACGTCTATCAACATCTGCAGTACTTATACTACTTCATCCAATTTAATTAAACGCAGTATAAAAAGGAATTGGAACATTCTGGCCAATGACCCTAAAATTGGTAACATCTGTCAGATACCCCCCAGGATGTGCTATCGCCGTGGAAGGAACTTGAGGGATACGTTTGTGCAGGCTGATCCAACTACCAAATATGCTAATTCAATAACATGGCTTCAGAGAAAACCTGGTGTCTATAAATGTCATGGGTGCATTAATTGTGGTTTCCTACAGACTGGTCAATCCTTTGCGCATCCACATAGTGGGAAACCCATTGGCATTAAGACTGCTATGACCTGTGAGTCGAGATTTGTTGTCTATTTTATCAAATATTCTTGTGGCCTTTATTATATAGGCAAAACAAGCCGCATGTTGAAAGAACGCATGGCTGTGCACAGGTCAACAATCCATAAGGCACTCTTGGACCAAAATGCTGATGACGACCTTAAACTCCTCCCTGTGGCAAGACATTTCAAACAACATCGACATAGTCTTTCGTCGCTTAAATGTATGCCGATTTTACAAGCAAACTTATCGACCCGTGGTGGGGACCGCAATAGACTGCTGCTACAATTGGAGGCTAAAGCCATTTACGATCTTAGGACACTGTCACCCTATGGCCTAAATGAGGACTTTAGACTTGGATGCTTTATTTAATTATTTCAACTTTTTCATTTTTTCATCAATTTTTGTCATGTATCCTTGTTTAGTATTTTTTCCTCTACCTCCCCTGTCTCCCTCCGCCATTGACCTTGACATGGCCCTAAGTATACCCATTGGTCTTTATTGTTCATTACTCCCTTGTTTATTTTTATTCTCTACTTGTCTGTTATTTCTTCCACATTCCCTGCCTTCCTTTTTCCCGTTATCCGGTTGTGCTTCCCTTTGTCTTTGTCCCACTGTATGCTGCCTCTCATCCCCTCTTCCCCTTTCCTCCCTTGCCTACACACCCCTGGTCTGTCCACACACTGCTCGTATTCCCTTATGTTTATTCACTATGTAGCACCTTGGTGTTTTGCACATCTCTTTGTGCCCCTTCTGGATGCACTAGCTCTGTTTTCATTGCCTGCTCACTCATGTGTGCCGTTTTACTTTCCAGCTGAGTGATTTGGGCTCATCTGACACTTTGCCAGTTGGTCTGGCTACTATATGGCAGATTTCGTCAGTGCACGCATGCGCAATGGTCTCCCTCTCGCGCTTCTTGCTCGAGACTATCAGCGCATACATGCGCAATGACCTCTCCTTCGTGGGATCTCTATGACAACACCAGACGCTCTGTCTTGGCGTTTGGCGCTATACTTATGCTACAGCTGACTTTCTTACATGCTCGCTCTCGCCCGATACTGATAGTACACGCATGCGCAATAGACTCTCCCTCGGGGGTTCCCCTGAAAACAGCAGACGCTTCGTGTCTTGTTGGTTGGCGCTACATTTACGCTATTGTTGCATTTCTACTCAGGTGGTTTCCCTGATTATAGGAGTTGCTCTCTGCTAGGAACGCACAGCGATGATGTCATCTTGCTAATTTTTTGTGTAGTTGCATTCAGCTGAGCCAGAGAGGTTGGGCAGGCTATTAGCCTATCACGGTTTGTGTTTGGTGTGGGTGTGGGTATTTAATGGTGGGTTTTTGTCACTTAGGGGTGAGCACTCTACTCCACTACTCAATAAAATGCCCCTAGGTCTATGTCAATTTAAACCCTTCGGGCTAGAAGTCTGATGTCCGGGTCTGGATGTCCCGGCCCACGTACGTGGAGACCACACGGGCACGCAAGCACGTATACCAATACTTCCTCCGACAAGTGGATTAGATGTTTGATATTAAATTTTTTCTTTTCGTAATGTTTGACATAAAACTGGTTTCTATACTCCTTTACTGCCTGTTTGTGCAGGCCTTGCAACTGGGGCAACTAAAAAAGCCACTGGCGGGGGTACCAATGTTGGGTGTTTTTCCTTGTCCCCTCTGAATACACTTGGTGCTAACTTTGGCTTTTTATCGTGGGTGCCTCTAAAAATGACCCTTGTTGTAGACGGAATGTGGTCCTTTAAAATGGGTCTTTCTGCACTAAGTGCATGTTTCTTTAAAACTACTTCATGATCTTACCCCGAGTCAGTACTATAGTCTGTGATAAAAGTGAGGGGACGCTTGTTATCTTTGGTTTTATTTTAGATTTAATAGATGTTCCCTCGGAATTTTTCCGTTCGTTTGAGCGCTGCATCTATTATCTTAGGGTTCCATAACCACCCTTTCTAAAAATTTATACTTTTCAAAAAAAACCAAAGACACAAGCTTCCTATCTTTTTATCACAGACTATAGTACTGACTCGGGTAGATAACTGCAGTTTTAAGAAAATTGGCACATATTGCGAAGGACCCTATTTTAAAGGACCACATTCCGTCTACACCAAGGTCATTTTTAGAAGGGCACCCACGATAAAAGCAAAGTTAGCACCAAGTGTATTCAAGAGGGAAATACAGAAAAACACCCAACATTGGTTACCCCCGCCAGTGGGCTTTTTTGGTTGCCCCAGTTGCAAGGCCTGCAAACAGGCAGTAAAAGGAGATAGAACCAGTTTTATTTCAAACATTACGAAATTTAATATCAAACATCTAATCACTTGTCGGACGGAGTATGTGGTATACCTGCTTGCGTGCCCGTGTGGTCTCCAATACGTGGGCCGGACATTTAGGCCCTTGAGAGTCCGCGTGTTGGAGCACGTGGGAAATATACGTAGGCAGGTTATGACCCATAGTGTCTCCAGACACTTTAGTCTGTCACATGGAGGAAATCCAGAGGGGCTTTCCTATAAAGGAATAGAGAAAGTTGAGGCACATTGGAGGGGTGGGAGACGCGCTTAATAAACTTGCACAACGCGAGACGTATTGGATCTATAGACTCCAGACTCTAGCCCCAAAGGGTCTAACATTGACATAGACCTAGGGGCATTTTATTGACTAAACAATACGTCACACCATCCCTCCAACGATCTTAGTAGTCCACACATCAGTTGTCCCCTCTTTTCTACACCTTTCCTTCACTCTTCATGTTCCAGCCAATATCCTCCCCTTTTCTTTCCCACCCCACCCCTCCCCCCCCCCCTCGTCTCACAGCTGGATTGATAATAATTCCCCACGATATATTCCATGCCTAAATATAGGGTACATTATGTTTTTTGATTTATCTTGCATCTTGACCATCAAACACACTATTTATAGGTGAGAGTTCACTAGCTACGATATATATCTATCAATTGTATTTCTATAAGCATTTTTTAAAACATATATTAATCTTAGAAACTCTAATATATTTTTATGTTTTTTACTATAATTAATATCATAGGGAAGATCTTCCATCACGGGCTTTAATGAGTTTTATAACAACCTCTGCATAGACCGTAATCTATACCTTTAGAAGCCACTAATTATATCTCACATTTTTTGCTTAATCAAATAAGACAAGAATCTTTGTAGTGTATAAATATTTTCTACTATTTATTTAAACGTTTTTGGAATATATGTATTAACCTATTAAGACATAAATGTGATCATGCTGAGTTCATCACATTTAGGATTCAAATAGAAGAAACATTTTCTTAGTCACAGGAAGAACCCTGTTCCAGCGCCGGGTTAGGGCGCCTGTGACGTCACGGAAAATTTATCCAGGACGATTGCAATAAGGCTAAAATACACACACCCACACGTCTAATCATTCCTTAGACCAGCTGTTTTTAGAAGTAGATTGAGGGGGGGTGAGTAGTCTGGACGGCCGCAGTATTAAAGGAGGAGCGGCGAGCCATATCCATTCTAATTACGGAGCCTGAGGAAGCCCATAGGGCGAAACGCGTTGCTCAAAATCCCCCTTTTTCTTTTGACCTGTTGCGGCCACCGTCGGGATAGGACTCGGGAAGTGCAGATCTCCATCCGACGCGAGAGAGATCTACAACCTGGCAGCACCACGAGCCCTGCTAAACATCCCTAGAGACTGGCCTTTACCTCACCCACACCGCAGCTCACTAGTTGAGTAGCGGTGTGTTTGTTGTTTATTTTCATTTTAATAAAGACTTTAGCCTTGACTCCCTGGGCTCATAACTTTATTTATCATTCTGGAGAGAGAGAAATCACCATCAAGGCTGCTACAATTCCCTATCCGGGACGATAGAAGGAACCATTAAAGATCCCTTTCCAAGTGTGCACTCACACTTGGCCGTTGAGTAGTAACACTTTGATAACTTTTCCTTTTCCCTACCACTTGCCATACGTTTAGTTTTGCAATTTGAGGCAGTGGGACTGCCCCCTGGAGTCCAAGATACCACCCTTAGAGTGCACCCACACATGCCCGTGTGATGTTTTTAAGATTCAACCTCTGGCTATTTTGTTCCCTGCACTTATATTTTGTTCATATTATATGCTTTTATTCCGAGGGTGACACCACCCAAAGAAGAAGGAAGGAAAGCAACAGACAGAGCGGAGATCGAATCCACAAGATAAAGAAGTGACATCATACCAAGAATGAAGAAAGGAAAGCTCAGATGAAGAGGCGGAGTCGAATCCACAGGCAAAGAAGTGAAACGCAAGATACCTTGAAAGAAGCCAGCGCCAGGGAGAGATGAAGGCTCCGAAGCAGAATTGCGAGATGTCCGCAAGGAACAGGATTCCTACACAAGTACTGAAACGTATTGAAAATACTGTACAGTTCCCATAGTATGAATAACAAGCAGATACCAGTACAGGAGTGAGACTTGATAAATTCTCCGATCTCTCGCAGGTCCAGCATTTCTGCTCCACTGACAGTCTCACTTTCCTAATTTATACGGTGAGAAGTGGGTAATGCAGAGGAACCAGTGCAGACTTCCCTCACCTTACCCACCATAATCAAGAGGGGGTTTTGATCCCTCCTGCCTGCCTCAATTTGTTCCTCAGTCACCACCAGTTTTCTCACATTCTCTCATTTGTACTCTGGCAGGCACATTCTTATATAAAGGTGGCCTGGGGAAACACTCAGTAACTTCCCTCACGACCTTCCCCCACTCTCACTATCTTAAATAGGGGGGTTGATCCCGCACACCCTCATTACGTTTGTTCCTTCGACTCAACCTCTCAGCTTTCTCCTCACCTTCAAGCACTTGTACCTGGCAGGCCTTCTTTATATAAAGAAATGCCTGGGAAAAAAATAACACTGACATTTTACTCACTGATTATTTATTTTCTCCTGGCTCTCAATGTCAGCACATGACTGAGGGAATAGGCTCTGCCCCATCTGAATGTAGGACCAGACTTCTGACCTGCTCACCCCTCTATCACCTGTCCTATTATGACGGGATCACTGCTCCCGCACCAGATAATTCTCTCTATCTTCACGCGGAATAGTGTATATTCTGATACTGAATCAAAATCACTATTCTTTGTGTTATATCTGTGGAACTTATCTATCTATATATATATTCTTCAGTCTATATATATACCTATACACACACAATGTTTCAACCTGCTTGGGCCAATATTTACGCGCCGTCGAGTGTTAATCCACTCAGCCCACCTTGCCGACCCCGCGCTGTAAAGTATATATCATTGTTCGAACCAGCCCCAACCACCATGCCACCCAATATCGTTTGTGGTAAAATTTGTCCCGACAAAATAGCCCCCACCGTTCCAAATGTCACCTCTAAAGCAAATGTAATAATATTCTGTCATGCATTCGTAGTACAGGTCGCTGCAACCCCCCGTCTTTCACCATTATCACCCGCACCCAGCAACGCACTCTCCACTGCAGTCATGGACTTCGATGGAAATGACACTGCAATGTGCACAGTGTCACCGTTTTGCTTCAAAACCAGTTTTATAACATGGTTCCCCATAGGCTTAAGGTTTTGCTGCATGGTCACAGTTTTAAACACAGCTATCGGGTTAAGATGGGCATACCCATAAAAACCTACCCACAGAACATCCGTTTCGATCGCTCAATGGGTCTCATCATTGTGGGGTTGGTAAGGCTGACCCTTGAAATATGTTGTTTTTGGTGTGGGTATTTAATGTGGGTTTTTGTCACTTAGTGGTGAGGCACTCCCCTTGAGAAAGGTCCTGTTTTGAAGGCCGAAACGTCGGTTTGATGTGGCCTATCTTACAAAAACAATCGTTTGATACTTACTACTGAGTGCTGTCTCGTTTTCTTGCTGCGTGGTCTTGGACTCCCTGGATCTGCCTGGTAAGGATTTCTATTTTGTTATTGCATTTATTGGACAGGCACCTATCTTTACATTTTTGGCGAGTGCCATCTGACTCTGTATTTCAATTGCAACACGCAAAAATTTAAAGACTAGGTTTTGGGGGGGGGGTGGGGTTTTGCCTGTCCCAAAATCAATATAACACAAATGAAATTCCTTACCCAGCCATACCGGGAGTCCAGACCACCGCAGTCAAGAACGAAGACAGAGCCTCAGTTATCAGTATCAATAAGATGTCTTTGTGAAGATGGCACTACACAACCGCTTGTCCGGTCCTCAAACAGGACCTTTCTCAAGGAGTGCCTCACCGCTATGACAAAACCCGCACCATTAATCAACCCACACCCACACCAAACACAAGACCGTGATAGCTAATAGCCTGCCCAACCCTCTGGCTCACGTCTGAATGCAACTACACAAAAAATTAGCAAGATCACACTCATCGCTGTGGCGTTCCTACAGGAGCAACTCCTATCATCAGGGAATACGCACCTGAGTAGTAAATGCACAATAGCGTAATGTAGCGCCAACCGACACTAAGTACACGACGAGCGTCTGCTGTTTTTCAGGTGGACCCCCGAGGGAAGCCATCATTGCGCATCAGCGTATACTATCAGTATCGGGCGAGAGCTGAGCATGTAAGAATCCAGCTGTATCATAGTAGATCGCTCAAACGCCCAAGACAGATCTTCTTGTGTTGTCATAAGATGATCCCACAAGGAGAGGTCATTGCGCAGTAGCGCTGATAGCCCCCCTCGAGGCAATAAGCTGCGAAGGAGAGACCATTGCGCATAGACGTGCCACTGACGAATCTATTCTCAATAGTGGCCAGAACCAAGCTGGCAAGTGTCAATGATCCCCAAACTCACTCAGCTGAAATAAAACACCGCTACACATGATGTGAGCAGGAGCAAGTGAAAACAGGACTAGTGCACCATAGAAGGGGCACTACAGAGAATGTGCAAAACACCCAAGGTGCTACATAGTGAAAATAAACATAAGGGATACGAGCAGTGTGTGTGACGACCAGGGGTGTTGTAGGCAAGCGGAGGAAGGGGAAAGGGGAGAGGCAGCGATACAGTGGTAACACGACAAGGGAGGCACAACGCGATAACGGAAAAAGGAAGAGGCAGTGGAATGTGGAGAAATACAGAGCAAGTATAAATAAAATAAACATCGGGCGTAATTGAACATAACATCCAATGGTATACTTAGGCCATGTCAGGATCAATGCGGAGGGGAAGCAGGGCGCTAGGGTCGAGAGAGAAATAATACCATAAACAAGGGATACAGACAAAAGATTGATGAAAAAATGAAACAGTTGAAATCAATTAAATAAATCATCCAGTCTACAAGTCCTCATTTAGGCCATAGGGGTGCGACCATCCCCCAGCCAGGCCCGATCGCGTTCCCCGGGCAACCGGTCCCGTCGCCGGCCCTAGCATACCAGCGGATTAACTATGCCGCTCGCGTCTCTGGACTAACGGGGCAACGAGGGCTTCGCGGCTGGGACAGAGGGAAGGGGGGTGGAGCATGCCCGGCGGGAGTGTGGGGGACGGGTACATATATATATATATTATATATATATATAGAAAAAACGGGATTTCTGAACCGGGCCTGACCCACCCAATCTCAGATTGGCCACTGTGGTCTAACCAGTCCCCCATTTACAGTGTGAAGTCTGGTGGTGCACCTGTTGCAACAGGACTCCTGAGTCTCACGCATGATGTTGTGTGGGGATTGCCCAACACAGACAGGCAGTGAGGGGTAAGTGTGCTGAGTCACTAACTATATACAGTGCAGCGCCTCCACCTCATCAGGATCCCGTTTCTCTTGCTTGAGGTGATGATCCTGGTGAGAATTCTATGTGGTGCACCCCCTGTTGGAATCAATTCCACAATAACACACGAGGGTTATAGTTGAACCAGGTCATCTTTATGCTTGAGTGGGATAGCTGCCCCTCGCAGTAGGCTCTTAGCCACACTAATCCTTAGGCTTCCCTTGAAAGTTCTCCTTTTCTAATGGAAGTTGAGTCCACCTCTCGCCCTAAGGAAGATTCACCAGCTTCTCTCTAGTTCTGCGCTAAGCTGCCACACCGTACGCTCTTGCATCAGCGGCGACCTCCATCATGACTCTCCTGAAACAGGTCAAAAAAAACCAACAGGCTGAAACTAACATTTAGGCAGTGGCTGTGTCTTATATCAACCTAGGAACAGGGCACATGAGTTGTCACAACCGTTGGACACAACAAGCCATGTTCGTCACTTACCTATGGGGACGAACATATGACACGCTCACCAGGGTGTGTGTTGAGGGGCAAACCTCTCATTGAGACTACTCGCAATTTCCTGCATACTACGCAGTTTTACTGCTGGCATAATATATTATATATATATAATATTTAGATATATAAAACTCATTACCGAATTCATGGGAATTTTTAGCCCTCTGGCGGTTCACGGAAGCATTGAGCCTAGTAAATACTGAACCATTAAGTGCTTTAGCACAATCAACCGCGCGGCAGCCGGTGTAATGCGCCACTGGCTGGGAAGCAAAGGAGCCCGGCATGCTACGGGTGAACAAGGTGAACAGATGGCCACTTCAGGAAACATTGCAATGTACAATGCCAGGTTCAGTAGTATATTAGTAAGAAAAATAAAAGCTGGCCGCAGCAGTATCCTCCTCGACCTCCACACACACGCGGCACAGAGTATCTTCACTAGACATCACTACCCACACGCGTGCCACAGAGGATATCACCAGACGCGACACTACATACACGGGCACAGAAGTATACACCAGACGTGAATACACACAATCAGAGCGGCACAGAGTATATATCACCAGACCTCCACTACACACACAAGCCACAGAGTTATCACCAGACCACAAGCACAGAAGTATTGGACAGATCCGCACTATAACGGCTGGGAGAAGGGGGGGGTGAGATTGTCACTATGTTTCCACCAGGCCCACAGCCAGCACCCCGTGGCATCTCCCCAACAGGGGGCAGGCACTCACTGACTTTGCTTGGGGGAGCAAACGCAGTGGGAGTTCACTAATTCCAGATGAGCTCAGGAGGAGATGAATAGAGGCGCTCTTGCCTCCCTCTTCCCTCTCTATGGTCCCGCTGCCTCAGCCGGAGTACCTGGATGTGTAGGTTTGAATTCCGGAAGGGGAAACACTGACCCTGAGCACAGACTGTCCCACATCCTGAGGGGGGACTCCAGGTAACTCCCACAGGGAAGGAGCTGAGAGGATCACAGGGGCTTAGACGCCCCCACCCTACCATGAGGAGAAGTACCACACAGTGAGGGGTGGGGGGATAAAGTGCAAACATCTCAGGCAACATGAGGGGACGGGGACACAATGGGAATAGGTCTGCAGCCTTAAGTCCGCTTTTCCTGTGTCCCCTCACATTGCCCACCCCATGACTGACACAGAGATCTTCAGCCCTGTGTATTGGGTAAGTGCTTTCCTCTCCTGGCCCTCCCCTCCCTTGGTGAACTGGTTGCACATTATCCAGTGCTGCTCTGAAGCTTCCTTACACACGAGAGGATTGCAGCCTCGGATGTCGGAGGGGAGCCTCTGGCACTGGGGATGGGGAGGGGTTACTCCTCCTGTATCACAGGGACTGGGAGATAAGGGGGGGTTATTTACATTGGGAATAGATTAAACAAATTAGGAATAATTGAACATGTAGAATCAGTGAGGATAAGATTGGGAAAGGAAATTATTAAATATGGATGTTAGAAAGTAATTTAGATTGGGGATAGTGAGGGTATTGGTTGGAGTTAGTGTGAACTCCTTGCATTACCAAAGGGCCAGCTATTCGTGTGTGTAGGGCTTATAGCTTCTCTGGTGTGAGGATGACACGTTGCGAGGTTGGGGGGAACAGTCGCTGGGTGTGTATGTATCAAAGCGGGAGAGGAAAAAACCAAAGAAGGCGCAAACCATGGGGCACAGCTTAAATTACTAAACACTAGATAAGACTGTAATGCAAGAAAGTCCAATCTGGTAGAATCATGGATTGAGTTGGGGATACTATAAATGAGAAGATGAAGATAGCCAGATATGGTGAAGTATATGTATTATTGACGACACAACGTGAAGCACAGATCCTTACGTACGATCAACAGATACAAATGGGCATGTCAGATAAAATCTTGTCTGGAAATATAATACGGGAACTGTAGCCGCAGGATCAAATGCAACAGCGACGCCGTCTGCGTCCGACGGGCTGTATATGCAGATCTCCTCCTCGGCTGGAAATCTCGCGATGTCAGGTGATGACGACCCGCTTTCACTTCAGAGATGCAGAAGCCGCCTCTGGGGTAAAATCGTTCGGAAATGCCGTTAATAGCGATTGTTTTTAAATTCCAATTGCCTTGAAATAAGGGCATATTACTCCAGCACAGCTAGTAAAATCCAAGGGACAAGAAAACAAAGACTACCGTTTAGCACTACGCGTTCGGTCTAAAAATACTTTATCAAAGGGGCTTGTGGATACCTTAGAGATCCCACTCAAACCAGGAGTCCGTACAGATTTGGCTATCATGAACGGCATCTTATTAGTGTTTAGTGTGAATTGTTTAAGCATTGTGGTCCAGTGGTTTGCGCCTTTTGTGTTTTTCCTCTCCAGCCTCGTGATTATATTGTATCTGTGTGTTTCCCTTGACTTGTGGCAGCATCCACAGATAATATTAAGTACTAGTGTGTTGTAGATATATTTGCGCACATCTTTCTCTCCTATGTATGGTAGGTATTTACTATAGCGCATTAATATAAATAGCGCTTCACATTAGTTAATACACGGTGGACATCGTATTAAAGTAACAAATCATGGGAATAAGTGCTTCAGACATAAAAGTAATATTGTAGAAAAAGGAGTCCTGCTCCATGGAGAGCTTACAATCTAATTGTGGGGGAGAACGTAGAAAGACAGGAGGAGGGCATTCAGGGAAGGCATTCTGCAGGGGGCCAGCTTTATGTAATCGGGGGAGTATAGTATTAGGCCCACGGTGTGGCTATCAATTATCTTTAAAAAGGGCTGGTTCTTAAAGGTGGATAGAAGAGGGTGCTAGTCGGGTATGAGGGGCGATGGGCATTCCAGAGGTGCGGGGCAGTCAGTGAGAAAGGTTTTAAGCAGAGAGGAGGCTTAGATCAAGGGGGGGTGGAGAGAAGAGGAAAGAGACGAGAAGACATCCCCTTGAGCAGAACGCAAGAAGAGTCGGGAATTGTGATAGCCGTGAAATTAGGGCTGCTGAGGATGTTAGGAGGGACAGCAGAGAGTGCAATGCCAAGCTTGAAAAGGAGAAGGAGTATTGAGGTGCGAGATTTGATATAGGGAAGCCAGGAGCGGAGAGTTGAGTTGATTCAGCAGGGGAGACGCGCCGCAGAGAAAAAGAGACCGAGAAGAGAGCAAAGAATTTAGGAAAGAGAGTTAGTGTAGTGATTCTCACGGAGAGCAGAATATTTTGTAGGGGAGAAAGGTGAGAGAGGCAGGGGAAGGGTTAGCGAGGACAGGCAGAGGTGTACCAGGATGGTTACAGTAATCGAGACGGGAGAGGGAATGAGGGCCCTTGAGCTCAAAGTTTTTTAGCAAGTTCGAGTAACAGAGGGGAAGGATAAGAGGCCGATCTTTAGTGTCGGAGGTGGAAACAAAAGGAAAAAAGCAGCCGAGGGTTTTTTTTTTTAGATGAGAGACGTTTTGAATATGAGGGGCCCAAATGTGCGAGAGGATTAGGAGAGGGGAGAGAGGATTAGAGGGCGTGGAAAGAAAAAAGGGAATGAAGTGCTGGGGGGAGGGACTGTAAGGGTACGGAATGATGAAAGAGGGTAATGAGAACAGTAATGTGGCAAGGAAGAGAGGTAGTATGGCAGAGCATTGGTATAAGAAGGTAGTAAGGGCGCAGGTTGGGAGAAGACAGTATAAGAGAGCTCTGTTATTTGGCAATGGTTGGAAGTCGGCGAGAGATGGCAATCCAGGATGAACGATCCCCGAGAGACATTCAGAAAACTTTGGTCTAGACAGCAGGTGTATAATGTAAGGGATGAAAAGTAAATTTTGTATTTGTGTCCGAAGCAGCATTGGAGGGTGCGTATTAAACCCAATGAGATGTGTGATTAGGTAAACCGAGAGAGAGCATTGGTACAGAGAGAAAATAGGAAGGGGCGGTCACGAGGACAGAGCCCGGCGGACCGCCCCCTACTCGAAGTGACAGGATTCGATAGAGGAGGAGGGTGTTTGTTAGCAAAAAGAAGACCACTGGAAAGTACGAGGGAAGGGAGTGGTAAGAGGGAGATCCAGGATAGAGATGAGTTCCGAATACCAAGAGTATGGAAAAAATGTGAGAGGAGAACAGGGTTGGGGTCCACTGGGTGGTCAACTGCTGCAGAGAGGTCGCGTAATATGGAGCAAAGTGTAGATTGATCTATGTCCTTGGCAGCATGGACGTCAACGTTATTTTAGGAGGGGTGTTTCCATGGATAGGTGATCATGTGCGGAAGCACAAGGTTGAAGAGAAGACGAATGGTGGTGCTGTTGAGGGAAAATGTAGCAGGCGAGGGCCAATACAAAGACGTTCAAGCGTTTGGAGGCAAAGGCAGGATTGAGGACAGGTCGATAGTTAGGAAAGAAAGACAGGTAGGGGGTCAACGCTGACTTCTGTTTTTGAGTAAAGTATAACTGTTGCAAGTTTTGAAAGGAGGAGGGAAGGGGGAGGGAAAGGTACCAGAGTAGAGGGGAGTTTATATAAATCTGAGGTGAGAGTAGGAATTAGGGGAATTATATAGTAGGAAGAAAGAGGGTTTTTTTAGGCGATGGGAGGAATGGGTCAAGAGGGCAGGTGGTAGAGAGAGAGAGAGAAGGAACTAGGAGATCAGCAGTGACACATTCTCCCTAGGAGAGAGCGGAAAAAAATGATGTCCGAGAGTTCCATGAAGGGCAGGAGGATGAGTGGGAGAGGTTGTGAGGGATGGGAAGGATAGCCGTTGTGGTTGGCAACAGGGGGATGTGTCTGACGTATGGATTCAACCTTTGTCCTTAAAATAGTCAGCAAAGTCGCTGAGGTGAGATGGAGGAAGAAGAGTAGTGAGGGGTGGTATGAGTAGAGAGTGCAAAGACAGAGAAGAGGTCGGGGTGGGTTCGATTGGGGCTTGTTGATCGTGATGGAAAAGTAGGTTTGTTTAGCCTGAGAAGAGGCAGAATTAAATAATTTTGAATAAACAGGACAGCAGAAATTGTAGTGAAAAAAATCTGCCGAGGCATGTGATTTCCTCCAGAGGCGTTCGGAGGAAGGAAGAGGAAACGAGTGGAGGAACGAGCATGCGTGTGTGGCAATTTGCCAGGGTCTGGGGTTAGAAGGGCGAGGAAGGCAGAGAGAAGCGGGGCATGTGATTCAAGACAGGAGGATAAGCAAAGTTGTAGGTACCTGGACCAGGGGTTGCATACTAATAGCATTATCATCCGATTTAGATGGTTTTTTTCGTTTTTTTGGGTGAGATGATGTTTTCTTGGGGAGGTTTGTTTCATATGGGAGTGAGGGGGGATGGCGCCAGTGAACGCTTGCTTGGGTTTGGGGCTGGAAGGGTGGCTGGCTCTCCCGGGCGGATTCGATGGCGGGCTGCTGACATGCTTGCGGGCGTACGATGTCATTGCCACCCTAAGCATTTTGGGTCTTAGTTGCAAGCATGTCACCATGCCGTTAAGAACCTACTGCGCTAGTTGTCTTGCCAGGCGGTTTCGGGTGTTGATTTGTAGGTGGGGAGCGGTCTTGTGTTGTGATTTGTTCAGGGTGTCTGAAGCTGAGCGGAGGAGAGGGAGGGAGCCGTTATATTAAAGTGGAATTCAAAAAGCTGGTAGTTTAAGTATAGCGCAGCTTTCTACAAACGAGGGACTAACTGGAGACGGAGAAGGGGAAGAAGCGAGATGAACGTGATGTCAGAGAAGGAGGGAAAAAGGGGAAATGGAGAAAAGGAGAAAGACGTGGAGGATGTTTTAGTGAAACCAGGATAGGTAGTGGCCATCCTGCTTGTGGGGGCGTCTGTGACGAGTCCACTGTTGGCGGCCAATAGAAGAGTTTAGGAGAGAAGTGGGAAAAAAGCCAAGGAGAGATATGAGGGGAGGGGGAGAGAAGAGAGGGGTCATCAAATGTGGCAGTTGAAAGTCCCCAAGGAAGAAGAGAACGGGGAGTCTAAGAGGCCTGGATTCAAAGTGAGAGAGAAAGCAGAAGGGGGACGGTAGGGTAGGTTGGGTTGATAGGACGACCGCCACGTGACAGGAAGAGGAGGAGAAGAAGATCTGGAAGTGTGAGCCCAAAGGACGGGAAAAAGGTCAAGAGAGGGAGGAAGGCCTTGGAAAGGGTTCGGGTAACGGCAAGGGAAAGAGAAAAGAAAAGAAAAGAAAGCAGGAGCCCCACGCCTCCACCCCTGCCATCAGGGCGCGGAATGTGGGCAGAGAGAGGCCACCCTAAAGGGAGGGCAGAGTCAGGAAGGGACGTGAGCGAGACAAAGCCAAGTCTCAGTAATAGCAAATCGGAGCAGAGAGGGAGAGAGAAAAGGTCATGCACAGAAGAGGAATTGTTAGACGGGGGAGAGAGATGGGAGATTCCAAGGGCAAACGGAGAAAGGGATGGAGCGGTGGCAGGTGGAGAAGGTATGAGGTTAGAGTGTGACACCAGTTGTGGAACGTTGGTTTATTGGGAGGCGGGGAGTACGAGGAGGGAATGTAAGAATAAGGCTTTGCTTTGAAAATGGCAAATGCATTCTGCCTATGACGCAACCGAACACGACGAGTTGCATTAAGACATGAGACCGGGCAATACAAGAGACGAAAGAACGAAAGTCAGATAGGCAGAAATAACAACGACTTGTGAGATGGATTCGGCCACAGAGGCAACATACCTGGCTGTACCTTCCACCCCCCTTTGCACACCCTTCATTCCATGTCCCCAGTTAGTATCTAAGTGTCTGTCAGTTCGTCTTGTGTGTTGGTAAAAAAATTTTCAATTTTTTATTCGTAGATGGAATTGTACGAAGAAAACAGGTTTTATTTGAATGGACAGACAATGTGTTGCTTAGACACATGTTAAGATATGAAAAAGAGAAAAAACCTAATAAATTTGTGTTACAAAAAAAAAAAAGAAAATAAGAGGCGAGGGACCAGGGAATTGGGAGTGAGAGAAGAGAATCCACCAGAAGCAAGGAGGGAAGCATGTGATAGAAAGTGAAAGAGTTGGTGTCTGTGTGTGAGGATGATTTGTGGCGGTTTGCTTTATTGCTGGGGATTATAGGTGTGGGTGTCCAGAAGGCCGAGGTAAGAAAGAAAGGATGTTATGTGAACTGGAGGACGCGGTTGGTGAAGGAAGGAGAGAGTGGAAGATATATGAATAGCGTTTAGAGATAGAGACATAAAGAGGCTGGTTGGAAAAGAAGAAGATGGAAGAATGTGGCATAATTTGAAAAAAAGTGAGGGCACAGAAATATTAAAAAGTAAAGGCGGTAATCACAACAATAGTAAGTGCTGAGAGGTGACAGTCGGGATAGATGAATATCTTGACTTTCCAGCGCGTTAGTTTAATGCAGAGTATCAGAATCAGCAGTGCTGATCACTTTGTTCACAAAAACTTTTTTGAACTCCGAGTTTGCTTGCTACGGACCAAAGAGGATGTGCAGAAGCAGGGCGCGATTGCTGACTGGGTTATAGATCTAAAATGTCACCTGACTTATGTACAGCCCGGGCAGCTAGCTTAATTAGCACTGTGAGGGAACAGGAAACGATGGGATTTTTCTAAAGAGGGGGTAGTTGACCAAGTTTAGAAGTTTAATTACAGATTCCATGCAAGATGGAGCTTAATTCACCAAAAGTGTTTTTATTGGCGCCATGTCATGGTGGATAATATCATTCAGTCCAGATATCAAACCCATTTTTTTTTTTTTTATTGTATACAATATGTAATCAGACGACTTACTCATTTTTAATGAAACAACTTCATAACGCACTTACTAGGGGAGAGCGAACTGACACGAACATGACCATAAATAGACACTACGGGGGGAACGGGGGGGGGGAAAGGGTAGGGCCGTCTTTTAGATGTTCTGAGGGCGTCGCAGAGAGAGCGAGTCCAAGGAATGTGGCCCTGGGTGTGGGGATGGTAAGGTAATCAGATCAGCGGGTATCGCTTTCTCTGCAGAGCTGTGTGGTTTCACTGCAACGGACCCTACGAGCCATCTAGGTTACCGACTGGGCCTATCGTCGTGTCTTTCTGAACTTAGTGAGTGTGTGTGTAGTGCAGTCCGTCTAGTGGTCTTCACAAGCATCAGAAGGAGAATGCGACAAGGACTAGTCAAAGCAATATGTTGTAGAGGCGCTCACCCCTGGGAGACCATTTGGGCCAGACACGGGTCCAAACTTTTAGGAAAAAATTTGTGCCGGGTGTCGTTTAACCAGACTCGTTAACTGCTCCATCCGACCAGACAATACCAAATTCTATTCCCTGATTGGGGATTATTGGTTACTCGGGTGCTTCACACAATGCTGCGATTTACACCTCAGGGCTGGTGTTGCCAAAATGTGCAACAATGTGTAACTGTGCCGATCTGTTTGCTCCGGGATGACGTCTGGCCAGCAGAAAAAATCCCAGGGTCCAAAGGGAGTCGTGCAACCGCACGAATCTCTTGTATCGCCAATTCCGGCTGATGTCTTCGCCATAATGGGATTGCTGGGAACCACCACAGCATGTGCAGCACGTCTTGCCTGTTTCTCCACAGTGTTTGCGCGGCAAATGCGGGGTAATTTCTGACAAAGCTTTGATAAATCGTATTGGATGTCAGGGACCATCTCATTAGGACTTATCGCAATTCTACTTTAAGGTGGGGCATAAGACCTTTTGCAGCTGTAATAATGTGGTCCCAGTCTTCGTCCTCTAACGTCTCTCCATAAGTCCCTCTGCCCAACAGAGGTCCTGTAACTCACGCACTTCGTCTTCGTCAGTGCCTGGGGAGGGGAAGGGACTACCTCTTTGATATGCCAGAGATGCAGTCCAATGGTTTCTGTCCCTCTGGAGCACGCATGCTGTTCGAAAATTAGGTGCGCTTCGAGGCGGTTGGGAATTAGAGTAGAATGCTCTTATCTGGATTATCTAAAAAATTCGGAGTGGGAGCTTTGGGACACTGTTTTTTTCCGATTTCTTAATTTGGCTCAAAAGATTTTATTGTTCAACATCCGCGTTCCCTACAGGTGTAGTAGGCGGTGTAGCATGCTGTCCAAATTATAAAGTCTTTGACTGTGCAGACCGGACGGAGCGAAACAGGTCCCCAATATGGGGGTCATCAATCAAGGAGTGCTGGTCGTGTAAGGCAAATATAAGACCTGCACTTGTTCCCAGCTCCAAAAGCGATTGACCGCAGAGACGGGCTGTTGGCTTATGGATTATATACCATTTTTGGTAGCCAGATTAGGTTCTGCAGCGCCACCTTGTTCCACCCATCGTTTTTTTTAATCTCGGGCGAGTGTGCCACTGGGATAAATTGGGGAATAATTGAGCCGCTCTGAAATACGATATCAAAGAAATGGGGTGGTGGGTACCGCTAACCCTCCCCCTTGTGTAGGCCGAATATCGTCTGCTAGTTTGGTGTAGTTTGCAGGGGGTTTATTACCCCAGCAAATATTTAACCATTGCAGGACTGTTAGTTCGGAGAGGATGTCTTCATTTTAATACACGCGGACATTGGGGGAGGGTTTCTGGGAAAGTTACAGGGATCCCTGGAGAGGAGATTCATTTTAGAGGGAGTATGGATTTGCTACCGATCAGGATTAGGCCTGTACCCTGCCCACCTCCGGAGACCTCCTTCAAAAGTCCCACAATCAGTCTGGTGTCGGTGGTAATTTGCTTTATAGAGAGGTTGTCAATTGTCAATTTTGCTTGTGATATGAGCCCCGAGGTTATTTGGTATTTAATGGAGGAGGTTTGCCATTTGAAATGAAAATTAAATGTGATCAGCTTTTCGAGTCACTTTAGGTAAAGTTTATGTTTAAAGCTAATTGTTGCCTGGTTTACATTTTGAACCCTGACATATTCGTTGTAATCCCCTAAAATACATGAAGGACATTTGGCCAAGATAAAGAGTGAGGGGCGTGTGTAGTGTTAATATCACGTCATTAGCGGTCAGAGACCCACTTTATGTGCGCCTTGCTCCCCAATTTGGATAACCCGTCGTATGTTTGGTTGTTTAAGGGCGGATGTGTGCCGCTAGAGGGGTAAATACATAATGCCGAAGGAAAAAGAGGCGGGGGGGGAAGGGGGAGACAGGGGATCACATCCCTTGTCTTGGGTGCCCGCCTATGGAATCCGGGAGAGTCGCCGACGGGAAGCAATCTGGGTGCGCGGACCTGCGCCGTCGTGGATCCGTACAGAGCGAGAAGTCGGACCTCAGCAATACCCTCTCAGCCGAACTCCCCGAGCGTCTCTTCTACGGTCGGGCGAGTGGATCTATCGATATATGCTTTCTCGCATGAGACTAAGCATCATAGACCGGGAGATGTTTTTTTGGTGTCTGATGAAATCTATTAAAATCTAATGATGTCGTCTATATGTGCTATCTGATGCTTGTCTCCACAAAATGAAACCCTCTGATTCAGGGTGGACCAACTGCGGCAACAATGGTTAAGCGATTAGCCAGTAATTTGTGAAAAAAAAATTGTGCCGAGTTTAATCAAGGAGCTAGGGCGTAGGTTGGTAGTTTTTTAGGGTACATAGTTTTTACAGTCCGCTGGGTCCTTACCCTGTTGTGAAATAACAGAGATAGACGCCTGGAGCATCGAAGGCCGGGATAGGGGCACCATTCCAGAAGAGTGCATTAAATTTAATAAAATGAGGGGCTATATTAGGTTCGGAATTTTTGTGTAGTACAGAGTGGAGAAGCCGAGTCTGGGCCGGGGGCTTTGGATACTTTCAATGATTTCATTACTTCCCAGTTAGCATCCTCCATAGTGAAGTCTGCCTGTAGTGCGTCCCCTATCCTCTCGCGCGATGGACAATTTAGGTTAGTTTAGATTCAGTTTAAGAAGATGTCTTAGACGGAAGCTTGAGTGTTGTGTATTGTGGACGACTTTCGCACCGTCAAAATATAGGGTTCTGGTAGAGGATTTCAAATTCCTCTACGATTAATTAATTTTGAGGGTCGGACGTGGAGATGGAGATGCCCTTCTTGCTGTCCGAATGTTCTCGAATTTGGGAGAGCTTGTTTTTGTCTCTAAGTTTATTGGCAAGTGATGTGTATATATGGCTTGTTCGCCTTTGTAAGTCTTTGGAAAGGACAGCTCTTTCTCAGCTCGGGATGGCCAGTAGCAAGTTCAGTTTAGTGTAGGGTCTAGCACTCCTAGGGGTCGTTGGTGCGTTTTTGTTTATCTTTTTGTAGGTTGACAGACCGCCAACTTAATTCAGTTTTCATTGCATAATTTTTGCGTCCTTCTACCTCTTCCGCTTAACACGCTGTTAGGACCAATATGTCAGGCCAGAATTCTGCACTCGATTTTTAGAGCTTCCATTTGTATGGCGTCATAACTAGTTAGATTCGGTAGTCAGCTTTTGCTGAAAATAATTCCTAAAATTGCCACTCGTTCTGCTGTAAATTAACATTTCTTTTTCCTGACTCAATGTGGATCGTGCTAGAATATTTTGTGGTTGTCAATTTCCTGACGGTGTTATTAGGAATATAATGGAATGGTTCTCTGCAAGAAGCAAAATAGTGTAATATAGTTGCTAAATCAAAGACTCGAGGTCTCTTTGGATAACAGACCAATGAATAAGCTAGTATTCAGGACAATTGCTTCGTATTGTAAGAAGACCATGTCCAAAAGGTCACGCCAATATATTCCGGACCTCTCTAATCAAAGTATCGCCCAAGACACACATAGGATACGCCTATGTACACCTAGGTACGCCTATGTTACGCTCTAAAATTACGCCTCTAGACCAAGATCTTCTTTTTCTGTTTATAAAAGTATGTAACCCTATGAGTAATAAATTGGACAAAGGATTTGAACACCTGGCTCGCGTTGAGTTTCATTAGTTCGGTCTCTTACCAGGCCTGAAGTTCATGTCAAAGACCGGAGGAGATAAACGAGTGGCCAGGGCGTGTAAAGCTTACTCCGGGGAAGTCTGCTGGAAAAGGGTTTGCAGATGTGTTATAATCCAGCTCCACAGGCTGTAAGTTTTCTTGGGAGAGGAAGGCTCTCTAAGTTCTGAAAGCTAGGGCGAGGGAAATTAGCAGGTCTTGTCCTTCACACGCAACAATCCCAAGGAGTTCTCCTCTAGTTGACTAGGGACCATCCCAACAGGGTGGACTTGGGGAGGAGTAGCCCCAGGGACAGTCTTGCGCATGTAGAGGCACAGGCGCGCGCAGATGGGGAAGCCTGCAAGGAGGCCCTATGAAAGTCCCCCTAGGCCGTGCCATTCGGAGAGATGGGGATCGGAGTACCCCATCACGGAACTACGCCCAGATGTACCACCAGGGGGGACAAAGACCCAAAGGAAGCGCTTAGAGGGAGGCGGGTCTCGCTCAACCGCCGGAGAACGGCGCCGGACTGGCATTAAAAGTGATTACATGTCAGGATGGTGTAGTTCATGTTTCCCCAGTGTGTTTTCCACCTTGTTTTTCCGATGCAGTCACAGGTGTGCAGAGGCCGAAACCCGGAGAAGATCAATCATCGAACAGGGAAACCCCCAGTATGAGGCCCGAGACCGAAGAGCTAAAAAGACAAGGGAGGAGCGGTGGGAATACACATGAGTAGAGCAATTGTAATCCTTTCACAAACGTGGAACGGCTTTAACGCAGCCCAGGGAAATGAAAAATGCAAAGAGAGGACTATAAAAAGACCGAACCTGGACATTCCTAATGCAAAGAGACGATTTCCTAAAAAAAACCAGCTCCCTCCGAAATACATTGACTCCAAATATCAAAACATGGTTTCGTCCTCGCTTCGCAAAAAACCGATGGGGTGGATATTCTGGTCCGGAGGAACCGTCTTCCGTTCCAGGTTGACAAAACCATTAAAAAAAGATAAAAACAGGTTAAATTTCTGAAGTGTAGTAGGGGGAGATAGAGGCCGGCCAGTGCCGCTGGCAAACGTCTACGCCCCAAGCGACAAACTCGGCGGAAGGTTTTCTAGAGGAAATTTTTCCAACCGTACTAGAGGGCTTAAGTTTAAGAAGAGGGGTCCAATCAAACATACCTGAGCAGAATAAGATAATAATGTTAGGTAATTACAGTAAGTCCGCCATTTTTAAACTGGGTCTGACAGTATGTTCTGATGTCCCAAATCCTATGCTTGCATTCCCTCATGTCATATAGTTTTTAAATAAATGGTCTTGGGCACTGGGGATAGGGAGGTCTGTGCAGAGGACGGAGGGGGGGGAGGAGGGGGGAATGATGCGTCTGTGCAGTCAGAGAGAGGGGGGGGGGGGTCCGGGGTACTGTGCAGAGGATGAGAGAGGGTGGGGCGGTCTGATGCAGAGGAGAGAGGGGGGAGATAGTGACGAGAGGTGGGGAGGTCTGTGCCAGAGGCTGAGAGGGGGGAAGTTCTGTTGCAGAGGAGCGAGGGGGGAGTTCTGTAAGAGTAGATGGGGGATAGGGGGGGACGGGACGGTTGTGCCAGAGCTTGTAGAAGTTGAGACCCACAGAGTCTCTCTCCCCTCCCCAATCTGCAGTGCAGAAACTACAGCTGAGGGAGGATGAGAAGCTACGGAGAGGCAGGGTGAACCTATGCATTGGAGGTGGGGTGCGTGTATGGGTTCTCTGTGGGATGCGCCCATTATAGAAAACCAGCAGTACGGTTAGCTCATTTGTCTGCTAGCAGACAAGGGGGGACAGGCCAGATGACTCCCCCAGGTCCCAGCTAGGCCATGACTCAATGTAAGATGTTTTGTGTGCTGGAAGGAAGGCCAACATAGGTTAGGGACGCTTGCCCCATTTTCGGCATAGTGTCAGGGATACAGGGATCCCGCCACGTGAGATTGTATCTCTTTCTCTTACAAGTATCTATTACTTTGGCAGCCAGATGCCTCTTCATGGGCGTAATCATATACTTCAGCGCTGCGGTGAGACGGGAATTCTCTTCTGAGGACTTCCAATTTTCAGCCCGAGACTGCCTCTTCATCCTGATGGGCAGCAGCCTGCATGTGATATGCCGATCAGGTTTAGTCCTCATGTCCTGGAAATCGCTTTCTGCAAGGACGATTGAGTGCTTCTCAAAGATATACCATACTTGGCGATCGCTACGACCAGACCGCTCTGGATCTCGGTCGTAGCTTCTTTGCTCCTTAACGAACTGTTCGTGAGGAGAGTCTTGTCATGCTTGGCACCTCGACATGCAGCTTTTTAACCATGACTTCACCGTTTTCTGTGCTGTTTCCTTTGAACCCACGCCTTCACCACTGGATAGTTCTCCCGCATTCCCAGGAGGATTCGCAGTCCCTGAGAGGCTGCAAGAAACATGTCTCGTCTGCCCTTTCGGATTGCAGTTCCTGGTGTCCAGGCGCATCATTAACCATTCAGTAACTTCGATGTCAGTCGGGCAGACTTATTTTATTTTGGATCTTTTCGTTTTGTCTCACTTTGTTTTGGTAGACTCTGAGGATATGAGCAGACTGAATCATCGACTTCTGTGCTTCAAAAACTTCTGTATTTTCTCTCGCCACACCAAACGTTGCTCGCTGTCGCTGTAGACAATATTCCTAATACTGCCGGGTACTGTTCGATACCGAACGTAAATGGAACGAGCCTCTCCGAGTGCCTGGGTCCTCGCACTCATACCATCCCTATTGGCATTTGCTGTTGCTTCTCACTGTCACTGCGGCAGCCTGCGACTCCAGCCAACACCCTCAGTAATAAGTTAAAACGTTTCAAGACACTTTTTCTTCCAGACTCAGTTACCATCCCAATAGGGTCACCACTTATCGTTTTCTGCTTCAGCGCGAGCCTTCCCATTCAACTTTCCTGACATATACTCTAATAACATACTGGTTGTCCTATGTGATTTGTGCATCTTACTTCCAGATCAGTATCCGCTCGATGTGGGTCACTGTCTGGAGCTGGTTCCCGCCTTTCACGCCAGCCATGTTGAAAAACCCCTTTTTTTACCTTCGTTATCTCTCTCCCCACAACCCTGGGTGGTTGCAGACTTCATTCCCAGAAACGGTACCTCTCGTGGGTAAGTATGTAAGCCGTCTTGCAGCCACGAATTGCTTCTTCGAATCGGTACCGCTTCTGTGGGTGCACCGTCTGTTGTGCTAGCTGTGTGTTTTGTTGACTAATTCACCAGTGCAGGGATCCTCGTCTGTCTGACAGGTGGATTTGTTGGCTCTTTATTCGGTGCCCTCTGTCATGGCGTTTCTTCTGAAGACGCTGATCCACGTCTAATCATTATTGTGACGAGCGGGCCTGTAGGCAAGGGCAAGATCAGGATGATTACAAACAAACCATGCAAAATTTTAGGTAAAACATAATAGGAGTGAGGTGTTAGTCGCACAAAACAACTAAAAGCATTGACTACTTGCCCCTCTAAGGCACATATCCTAAATCCTAAACCCAACATGCTGATCGGGGTCTGTGGTTCTCCAGCTGCGGCTTCAGGTCAAGCCTGCTACCGGAAGCTCTCTTGCACTTTCTTTGCGCCCACTTCCTCTGCTACAGTGGGGAATTTGGTTCACCCACTGTGTTTCAGCAAATAATCTGGGTCAGCCCATGCCTGGGATCAACTGCGGGTGGGACTCTATTGTCTGTGATCCTCTAAAGAGCCTCCAACAGGTGACCACTGACCGGTTCTCATTTCTTGCCTTTTGCATCTCCTGGTTCAATCAGGGAGTTACCATCTCACCTGCAGGAAACAACAGCACATAGTCAGTCTCCTGCACCTTAAAGGGAGTTAACTTATTGACTCCCTCACAAACGATAGCTAATTAAGGGGTTAATCTTCCCCATCAACCCAAATGGGGACACAATACCCCAACCCCCCTGCTACCTATTGATTGTCACAGTGTGGTAATGGGCAGGTCTAATGGGTATGATGGCCACAAATGGCAATGAAACTGGGCAAGGTAAAAAAATTACAAGCGACCACAAAATACAAAAACACATTATTATTGTCAATTAAAAACAAGATTGGACAATAAAGCAGTGACTGTGATTAAGCAACATGCACAGGAATAGCGGCATAGAGTGCCACCGGACATGATATGGGCACCTAATAAAATACACAAAAAAATTACAATACATTCCAATGAAATCAACAAACATTTGCCTAAAGATATGGCATGCTTGTCACTGATATCATTCACATAAAGGATGGCCAATAGATATATAACACATGGCACACTTAATGGGCCATCCTAATAAATAATAAATGAAAATAACATACAACGAAGTGTTTGTTACTTGCTGTATTCTCCCTCCAAATCTGCTCGTCAGCAACTATTGACCGCGACGCAATGTCCTCAAACAGCCGAGTGGAAGAAGTTCCAGATCATATTTTGATTGAAGAGATGTCTGTACGGTAAGCGGAAAAAAACAGAAAAGGTCTGTTTATAGCAGAAAAGCTATATGAAAGAGGAAGAAACTAATTGCCTATATATAGAGTAATAGTCGTGGAGAGGTAGAGGCTTATCCCAGATCTCCGCCTAGACGGAGGGGACATAGGGGAATTGCTGTTGGTATGATGTACTCCTCAGTTTGAATGCCATCTCACGAAAGTTTATATACTTATTTCAGCATTACATGTAACTCTGCTTAGAATTTTGAGGTATGTAGTAGTATGTATGTACTGTATGTAGGCTATGTATTACTTATGTATGTATGTAGTATGTATGTACGTATGTATGTATGTATGTCTGTTGTCAAAGCGTAATGACTATGACAGACACACTCTATACAAACACTCGAAGACGGGAAGATGCGGGGGGACATCCTTTCTCCACAAACCAGATCATTCCATTCAATGATTTTTTTAAAAATCAAAAATCCTCATTGGAATGTTTTTCAACGCTACCTAAGGAAACGGTGGAAAAACATTTGGTGAACTCAGGAAGGAAAAGACTTGTGGGCCTCACAAACCAAAACCAAAGAATTAATGGTCGGACCGGGGTTTCTCACACCCTATCAGAATTGTTGTTAATTCATCCTGACTGCCTTTTCTTATCCATACCTTCTCCCCCCCCCCCACCGGCCCAGCATCCACGACCCTCTCTGCCCAAAATACATCCTATGTCACCATTCCATGTTCAATAACACTTTAAAAACGCCCTACCTTATCTACAGTTTGACAGATCTGTTGTTTTTGTTTATGTTATACCCTCTGATCTACCAAACACTGTTTAAGCCATAGATTCCTTGTTAATCGGATTATTGCGACTGAAAGGAAGAGGGGAGGAGAATCTCCAACAAAGCCAAACTACTGTTATGTCCAAATAAAGGTAGCAACCTTAGATACTGAAGAACAATAAGTATATATATGATATATAGAGTATGATATATATAGTATATATATATACTATATTATAGCTATAGTATATAATATAGTATAATCAAAAAAGAAATAGATGATACCGTTCGGTGGCTAACGAAAGCTTTTATTTGGCGAAGGCTTTCGAGATTACAATGATCTCTTTCGTTCCGGCCGATGTTGTTAAAATGAATAGGAGACCAAGGATACTTGAAAATATACTAATATTAATTCCTTACCAGGCAGGACCGGGAGTCTCCAAGACCCAGCAGCAAGAAGAAACGAGACAAGCGACTCAGTATAAGTATCAAACGATTTTTGTAGATAGGCACATAAACCGGACGTTTCGGGTCCTCAAAAACAGGACCTTTCTCAAGGGACAATACGTCACACCATCCCTCCAACGATCTTAGTAGTCCACACTATCAGTTGTCCCCTCTTTTCTACACCATTTCCTTCACTCTTCATGTTCCAGCCAATATCCTCCCCTTTTCTTTACAACCCCTCCCCCCCCCCCCCCCCCCCCTGTCTCACAGCTGGATTGATAATAATTCCCACACGATATATTCCATGCCTAAATATAGGGTACTGATTATGTTTTTGATTTATCTTGCAGATCTTGACCATCAAACACACTATTTATAAGGTGAAGAGTTCACATAGCTACGATTATATATCTATCAATTGTATTTCTATAAGCATTTTTTAAAACATATTAATTAATCTTAGAAACTCTAATATATTTTTTATGTTTTTTACTATAATTAATATGCATAGGGAAGAATCTTCCATCACGGCTATTAATGAGTTTTATAACAACCTCTGCATAAGACCGTAATCTATACCTTTAGAAGCCACTAATTATATCTCACATTTTTTGCTTAATCAAATAAGACAAGAATCTTTGTAGGTGATAAATATTTTCTACTATTTATTTAAACGTTTTTGGAATATATGTATTAACCATATTAAGACATAAATGTGATCATGCTGAGTTCATCACATTTAGGATTTCAAATAGAAGAAACATTTTCTTTAGTCACAGGAAGAACCCTGTTCCAGCGCCGGGTTAGGGCGCCTGTGACGTCACGGAAAATTTATCCAAGAACGATTGCAATAAGGCTAAAATACACACACCACACGTCTAATCATTCACTTAGACCAGCTGTTTTTAGAAGTAAGATTGAGGGGGGTGTAGTAGTCTGGACGGCCGCAGTATATAAAGGAGGAGCGGCGAGCCATATCCATTCTAATTACGGAGCCTGAGGAAGCCCATAGGGCGAAACGCGTTGCTCAAAATCCCCCTGTTCTTTTGACCTGTTGCGGCCACCGTCGGGAGTAGGACACGGGAAGTGCAGATCTCCATCCGGACGCGGAGAGAGTCCAACTGCAGCACCACGAGCCCTGCTAAACATCCCCTAGAGACTGGCCTTTTACCTCACCTCACACCGCAGCTCACTAGTTGAGTAAGCGGTGTGTTTGTTGTTTATTTTCATTTTTAATACAGACTTTAGCCTTGACTCCCTGGGCTCATAACTTTATTTATCATTCTGGGAGAGAGAAATCACCATCAGAGGCTGCTACAATTCCCTATCCAGGGACGATAGAAGGAACCATTAAAGATACCTTTCCAAGTGTGCACTCACACTTGGCCGTGTGAGTAGTAACACTTTGATATATCTTTTCCTTTTCCCTACCACTTGCCATACGTTTAGTTTTGCAATTTGGAGCAGTGGGACTGCCCCCTGGAGTCCAAAGATACCACCCCTTAGAGTGCACCCACACATGCCCGTGTGAGTGTTTTTAAGTATTCAACCTCTGGCTATTTTGTTCCCTTGCACTTATATTTTGTTCATATTTATATGCTTTTATTCCGAGGGTGACACTACACCAAAGAAGGAGAGGAAAAGCACAGACGAGAGGCGGAGATCGAATACACAAGATAAAGAAGGTGACATCATACCAAAGAAGGAAGAAAGGAAGAGCTCAGATGAGAGGCGGAGATCGAATCCACAAAGCAAAGAAGTGAAGACGCAAAGATACCTTGATGCGCAAGCATTCGCACAAGGCCGTGTGAGTGTTAAAAATATTTTAGATTTAAAACATCCATCTTAATGCTTCAGAGTCTCACACACCTGAACCAGACTGTACCCTACTCTATTATTCCACCAGTGCTCCCCCATCCCTTTCTCTTGTCTCCTTTACTTTGAAGGATCCTGGTTAGATCCTCCTTTGGGGTCGTTAGTCACAGGAGGAAAAGAAACAGAAGGAGACCTTGCCCACTACCAAGGTTGTTATTACACCCATATCCATCATTTAACTATTTATAGGTAGCGCCCGGGTATTTCTGTTCTATAGACGCTGGCTGTATTTGCATGAACGCATACCTCATTACGTTTAGGAACTCTGCCTTCATTATGTCTAGGGCCTCTACAAATCGCATGCGCGAACTTCCTGGCTGGCCACCGCATTGAAATCCTTACTGCGCATGCGTGCCCAATCTAAGATGGCGACACCCTGCTCCAGGAGTACCTGGCTCACGATCGCCGCACACAGCAACCGCCGCACAGCTCCCCCAGCAACCACCCACACCTGCGGCCCGCCGACGGGTCCGCCATGGGAATCGGCGGCACCCGCGATCGCCAGCAAGGTGAGGGGGGGGGAGCGACAAGCAGAGGGGGACCTGGCTACATCTTAATACTGTGGAACTGTACAGTATGTTACTATGTTACACTATGAGAACTTTACTGGTCTTTTGGCTGCTAATCTCCGACTCTCTTTATACTTTTCTAGATGGTTATGTTGTGACACAATCCTGAGCCATTAAAGTTTTGCAGTGTTTGAAATTAAGTTCCTGTTTGCGAATGGACCATATGGGTTTTTTAGTGCCCCTTTCTTCTCCGACTCCTTTGGGGTTAATGATTTAGGTGTGAAAGAGCTGATACTAAATGCTGTATATTTGTCCAAAAAAAACTGATCATTCAAATTCTGTTTTATATACAGTACAGGCACATTCTAAAACCCAATACATATAGATTAAGTAACCTCCGGTAGCACATCCAGAGCAGCACTGCCCACTACCAGCGCCTCCAGAGGACCACTGCCTACTGCCAGCACCTTCAGAGGACCACTGCCCACTGCCAGCACCTCCAGAGCAGCCCTGCCCACTGCCAGCACCTCCAGAGCAGCACTGCCCACTGCCAGCACCTCCAGAGCAGCACTGCCCACTGCCAGCACACTTTTTGCTTCAAAATCCATTTTTAACATGGTTCCCTATAGGCTTAGGTGATATATATATAGTGACATAGTCCAAAGATGTTAGGCAGCTTTCTGCCCCATTTTAGGTCAGAAAGTGCAGGAATAGTTAAAAAAGGATCCGTTCCACAGCTTCCCATTAACTCAGGCAGCTGGATGGAAAATCCAGACCACAGATTACAATGGCTCTAGTTCTCCCTCACCTGCTCTTCTAATCACATGCACAGGTATTTAGAACAGAGAGGTTTGCATTTCAGTCTCTCTCCTTAGAGCCTGGAGGCTGGGGGTATCGCTGCTCCCCTGTTTCTAGTTTCGGGGTGGACGGCCCCTCCAAGTATCACAGTACCAGAGGATTTGCCTGGACACCACGAACAGATAAGACAAAACAAATGGTTATTGCTGTTGCTAAAAGACTGTGCTGTATCTTGTGACCCTAAATGAGAGAGCATTGTTTTAAGCTGGGGAACCAGTTTAGTTGGCCAGCAGCAGTTAGAGGCTGATTCTATGTGTAGTTAGATCCCTGAAAGGGATAGGATTTTGTTTATATTATTTGGTTTCTTGTTACTTGAAATAACAGTGTGGGAAATATTGTAACACTGAAATGTGTGAACTGCTGAATGAAAGTATCTGAGTACCTCTAACCTTCACATGTTAAAGCTGCAGTACCTTACTCGGATGAAAATAAAGCAGGCAGAGTTAAGCAGCATAATACTTTGCATGATCCTGTTTGTTGTATAATTAACCCTAGAAGACTGTGTCGGGAAGAACCCAGACAGACGTCAGCACTACAAAAGAGGGGCGTTTGTCACAATACTGGAGTGGGAGTGGGAGTCTTGCTGAGGGGGGCCCCTACCTTTTTCCATCTGATATGGAGCGTTGACCTATCTTTGTCTGTGACATTTACCTACTGAGCGGTGACGTATTTTGCATCTTGTTACCTTTATTTCCTGTGTACCCAATACATGTAATTACTGCATCAAATTATATGGCATAATATTTTTACATGTGGTCACAAGATCTCAGTGCAGGTAGATTGTCACGTACTGTAGGTGTGCTTAGACAAAGCCACCTACATCCTGTATATGTCTTGATTTTTGATCTTTAATTAGACCCTTGCCTCCAGGTCCAATATGTTTAGATAGTGTTGAGCCCCCCTCTCCTTTTAAATATTCATCCCCTGTTTTAATTCACCTGAATAAAATATATTTTTTGTTACACCTTCATTTATGTCCGTGTGCTATTTAAAGGTTGCTTTCTTCTTCTTGTTTTCATATCTATTTAACCTTTAGCACCACTGTTCAGTCTTATAACACTTGACTTACTAACAGTGACTAGGACACAATTCATTTAAGTGTTGAGCGGTATTTCTGTGTGTCACTATATATATAGTATATATATTCATGTAGAGGTATCAGTACCGTGTTAGCCGAGCTTCAATAATCAAAAAATAAATAGATGATACTGTTCTGTGGCTAACGAAATGCTTTTATTTGTGCGAGCTTTCGAGATACACTGATCTCTTCTTCCGGCGATGTTACAATGAATGAAGCAAGGGTATACTTAAAAACAGTGTCTCTTGGAATGTTATCTGTGCTGGTCCTTCCCCCGGTGTGGATGTGTTTTATGGCTAGAGGTATCAAAGGGTTACTGAAAGCAAGTGAAGAAAGAGTGTGTATGTGTATCATTGTGAATAAAAATGAATGGAGAGCCCACAGTATATACAGTGTTTTACACAAGGTGTGTGTGGAGTGAGAGTGGATATAAATGGTGTGGGTGGGTGTGGAAATGTGAGAGTTTGTAGCACAACTAAAAGTGTGTGTGGATACTATGTGGTCCCTATTGGTGTATAGGGATGGAAAAATAAGGAGTATTAGTATGTGTGAGAGACAGCTGTGTGTGCATACATATACTGTAGCACAGTACATATATGAGAGAGACGTGCTGAAGCAGTGTGGGAGAAGATGCTGAGAGAGCCATGCTGAAGCAGGGACATTGCCAGATGGACTAAGATAAGCAAAACCCTTTCTATTATTTACAAAGACTGTGCTGTTACTGTATTGCCCGTAAGGGACTGAAGAAGTCAGTAAGCTCCCTGACAGGTATAGGTGTGTGTTTATGTTTTATTTTAATTTGGTTTTCTTAAAGGGACGGTGGACCTGCAAATACGTTATTTAAACCCCTATAAATAAACCCCACGTAAATAGAAGTACTGTGTTTCCGGCCTTATTTGGGATCAAAGGAACCTCAGCGTGATGTGGTTGTCACTATATATTTATATATATATATATATATATATATGGATAAGTTCCACAGATATAACACAGAGAATAGAGCTTTTGATTCAGTATCAGAATAACTATTCCGCTGGAAATGATCTGGGTCAGGAAGCAGTGATCCCGTCATAATAGGACGGGCTGAGGTCAGAAGTCTGTGTCCTACCTTCAGATGGGCAGAGCCTATTCCCTCATGTCATGTGCTGACATTGAGAGACCAGGAGAAAATAAATAATCAGTGTTTCCCCAGGCATTCCTTTATATAAGAATGTCCTGCCAGGTACAAATGTGCTGAATGTGAGAAACTGGAGGTGATCGAGGAACAAATTAATGAGGGTGTGCGTGATCAAGCCCCCCTATTTAATATAGTGAGAAGTGGGGACAGGTGAGGGGAAGTTACTGAGTGTTTCCCCAGGCACTCCTTTATATAAGAATGTCCTGCCAGGTACAAATAAGCTGAATGTGAGAAACTAGAGGTGATCGAGGAACAAATTGAGGCAGTGAGGGATCAAACCCCCTATTTATTATGGTGGGGTAAGGTGAGGGAAGTTACTGCACTGGTTCCTCTGCATTACCCACTTCTCACCGTATGAATTAGGAAAGTGAGACTGTGTCAGTATGGAGCAGAACTGCTGGACCTGAGAGAGTATCGGGAGCATTTATCAAAGTCTCACTCGTGCTGTATCTGCTTTTTATTCATACTATGGAACTGTACAGTATTTTCAATACGTTTAGTCCACTTGTGAGAGAATCCTGTTCCTTGCGTACATCTCGCAATTCTGCTCTCAGAGTCTTCATCTCTTCCTGGCGCTGGCTCTATTTGCATGAACGCATACCTCATTACGTTTAGGAACTCTGCCTTCATTATGTCTAGGGCCTCTACAAATCGCATGCACGAACTTCCCGGCTGGCCACCGCATTGAAATCCTTACTGCGCATGCGTGCGCAATCTAAGATGGCGGCACCCTGCTCCGGGAGTACCTGGCTCACGATCGCCGCACACAGCAACCGCCGCACAGCTCCCCCAGCAACCACCCACACCTGCGGCCCGCCGACGGGTCCGCCATGGGGCTCGGCGGCACCCGCGATCGCCAGCAAGGTGAGGGGGGGGAGCGACAAGCAGAGGGGGACCTGGCTACATCTTAATACTGTGGAACTGTACAGTATGTTACTATGTTACACTATGAGAACTTTACTGGTCTTTTGGCTGCTAATCTCCGACTCTTTATACTTTTCTAGATGGTTATGTTGTGACACAATCTTGAGCCATTAAAGTTTTGCAGTGTTTCAAATGAAGTTCCTGTTTGCGAATGGACCATATGGGTTTTTTATTGCCCCTGTCTTCTCCGACTCCTTTGGGGTTAATGATTTAGGTGTGAAAGAGCTGATACTAAATGCTGTATATTTGTCCAAAAAAAACTGATCATTCAAATTCTGTTTTATTTACAGTACAGGCACATTCTAAAACCCAACACATATAGATTAAGTAACCTCCAGTAGCACATCCAGAGCAGCACTGCCCACTACCAGCACCTCCAGAGGACCACTGCCTACTGCCAGCACCTTCAGAGGACCACTGCCTACTGCCAGCACCTTCAGAGCATCACTGCCCACTGCCAGCACCTCCAGAGCAGCACTGCCCATTGCCAGCACCTCCAGAGCAGCGCTGCCCACTGCCAGCACCTCCAGAGTGTGATTTATTACTTCACCTGCGGTTGTGGTCGAGGATTCGTTGGGCAGACAATCAGACCAGTGAAGGTCAGAATTATGGAGCACATTCGTTCTATTAAAAAACTAGATTAGATGCTCCCAGTTTCCAAACATTTTCCAAATTGTACATTGGGAAACTTGTCCACCTTTTCATTTTTCAGCGATTGAATCTATACCTGTCCCTACACGAGGGGATTGAATCTATACCTGTTCATATACGAGGGGATTGAATCTATACCTGTCCCTACACGAGGGGATTGAATCTATACCTCTTCCTACACGAGGGGATTGAATCTATACCTGTTCCTACACGAGGGGATTGAATCTATACCTGTCACTGCACGAGGGGGTGATAGAATTAAACAGCTTAATCTGCGTGAGATGTTTTGGACCCACTCACTTAATACTCTATCCCCTTTTGGGATTAATACAGAATAGGACCTAAAACATTTTCTCTAAACTGTATTATTCCTTTGCCCATTCTCAGGTTATATAATACTATGTATTTTTCATATACATTTGTTTCTATCATTGAGATACATATGTGTGTCTCCTAGTCACATTTGATGAGTAGTATTGTATCCTTACTGTGGCAATTTTCTCAGTGTATTTATTTACATCTTATTCATTATGTACAGTTAGGTCCGGAAATAATTGGACACTGACACAATTTTCATAATTTTGGCTCTGTACGCCACCACAATGGATTTTAAATGAAACAACCGAGATGCAATAGAAGTGCAGACTTTCAGCTTTAATTCAAGGGGTTGAGCAAAAATATTGTATGAAATGTTTAGGATTTGCAACCATTTTCATACACAGTCCCCTTATTTCAGGGGCTCAAATGTAATTGGACAAATTAACACAATCATAAATAAAATGTTCGTTTTTAATACTTTGTCGAGAATCCTTTGCATGCAATGACTGCTTGAAGTCTGGAACGCATGGACATCACCAAACGCTGGGTTTCCTCCTTTGTGATGCTTTGCCAGGCCTTTACTGCAGCTGACACACATTTTTAACTCCTCCCTCTGCTCTGGAACCTTTCCATCCTCTTTCAAACATGCAACAGTCATACCATTACTCAAAAACAGCAAGCTTGACCCTACCTGTCTTTCTAACTATCGACCTGTCTCCCTCCTGCCTTTTGCCTCTAAACTCCTTGAACGTCTTGTATTCTCTGGCTTGCTCCATTTTCTCAACACCTATTCTCTCCTAGACCCTCTACAATCTGGCTTCCGCACTGCTCACTCCACGGAAACAGCCCTCACTAAAATAACTGACGACCTCCATGCTGCCAAAGACAGAGGTCATTACACTCTGCTCATATTACTCGACCTCTCTGCAGCATTTGACACCGTGGACCACCCTCTTCTCCTTCACATTCTCCATACTCTTGGTATTCGGAACAAAGCTCTATCCTGGATCTCATCCTACCTCTCCCATCGTACTTTCAGTGTCTCTTCTGCTAACACCTCCTCCTCCTCTATTGATCTCTCTGTGGGGGTACCCCAGGGCTCTGTCCTGGGACCTCTTCTCTTTTCTCTGTACACACTCTCTCTAGGTAACCTAATAACATCTTTTGGGTTTAAATATCACCTCTATGCTGACGACACACAAATATACTTTTCAACACCCGACCTTACACCTGCTGTACAAACCAAAGTTTCTGAATGTCTCTCTGCTATATCATCCTGGATGGCCCTCCGTCGCCTTAAACTCAACATGGCTAAAACAGAGCTCCTCATACTTCCTCCCAAACCTGGCCCTACGACCTCCTTCCACATTACTGTTGGAACTACGATCATCCACCCAGTAGCCCAAGCACGCTGCCTAGGGGTCACACTCGACTCCTCTCTCACATTCGCCCCTCACATTCAAAACATTTCTAAAACTTGTCGCTTTTTCCTCCGCAATATAACAAAGATACGCCCTTTCCTCTGTTGCTCGACTGCTAAAACTCTGACTCAGGCCCTCATTCTCTCCCGTCTTGATTACTGTAACCTCCTGCTGTCCGGCCTTCCTGCCTCTCACCTGTCTCCCCTACAATCTATTTAAAACCAGAGACAGAACATAAAACACAGACAAAGCTCGGTTTTAGCACATCTAGTGAAACTCATACACGGTACAGTGCCTAAATATATATGTATGAATATCTATTAAGTAAAATGGTCTTTTAGTTTGACATTTTTGGCCAAAATTGTTGTAAGCCCCTGAGCCAACTTCACGGCAGACCACAATTCAGGGGTCCCTAACGCTAATATAAATTCTTAATAACCTGTGTAATAACAGGAAGAATGATTTATAGTAAATCTGTCAATATTAGTTGCAAAGTTCTAAGTCTGATTGAAGCCTTTATTAACCTGTACATTACCAGGAAAAGCACTCTGTATTAGAGTTGTCACAACCATCCAGCAAGCAAACAAGTTCCCCTGTGTGGAAGATGCTATGGAGTGAGCCCTTAACCATTTAAATGTGGGAGGGGGTGAGCTTAAATTAAGTAGAAGGTTGCCAACCTCCAATCATCCAGGACTAGCTGAAACACAATTGTGAAATATACTGGACAATACTGGGGGTTCAATAGGAGCTTGTTAGGTGTCCAGTATATTCCCCTACAATCTATCCTAAATGCAGCTGCCAGAATCACTCTACTCTTTCCTAGATCTGTCTCAGCATCTCCCCTCCTGAAATCCCTCTCCTGGCTTCCAATCAAATCCCGCATCTCACACTCCATTCTTCTCCTCACTTTTAAAGCTTTACACTCTTCTGCCCCTCCTTACATCTCAGCCCTAATTTCTCACTATGCACCATCCCGACTCTTGCGTTCTGCTCAAGGATGTCTTCTTTCTACCCCCTTTTTATCTAAAGCCCTCTCCCGCCTTAAACCTTTTTCACTGACTGCCCCACGCCTCTGGAATGTCCTTCCCCTCAGTACCCGACTAGCACCCTCTCTATCCACCTTTAAGACCCACCTTAAGACACACTTGCTTAAAGAAGCATACGAATAGCACTGTGAACATTCTGAACACATGATACATAAAGCTTGGCCCCCTGCAGACGCACTTACCAGAACTCCCTCCTACTGTCTCTGTACGTTCTCCCTACCTACCAATCAGATTGTAAGCTACTCGGGGCAGGGACTCCCCTTCCTTAATGTTATGTTTGTCTAAAGCACTTATTCCCATGATCTGTTATTTATATTATCTGTTATTTATTCGATTACCACAAGTATTACTACTGTGAAGCGCTATGTACATTAATGGCGCTATATAAATAAAGACATACAATACAATGAGCCATTCCAAGCCTTCTCCATACTTTTTTCTTCCCATCATTCTATCACTCAAGAATAGTGTAAGGAATCCGCTCCGCGGTTTACTGCTTGCTTACCTTGCAGACCGGTGCAGTTCTGGAACTCTTCACCTGATATTACTGCAGCCTGGATTCACTCACCAAAGCTATACTGCCACACACTCCCTCTGGTATCTACTGAGATGTGCAATCTATACACTGCAATCCAGCCTTGTATTCACATTATTGGAGCAGGACTTCACACCCCCCGCCGGGGATTGGTCCGCTGGCCTTAAGTACTATGTTTCCCACATGCTCCCTGCCGAGCATAGTCCTTACAGGAGTCACTACGCTGTTCTGCCACAAGCTCCCGCTTGTTCTCCTGTGTGAAGCGGAGGTTCCGCCCTGCGTCCTTCAGCTTCCTTCAAGCTCCCGCTTGTTTTCTTGTCGAAGCGGAGGTTCCGCCCTGCGTCCTTCAGCTTCCTTCAAGCTCCCGCTTGTTTCTTCCTGGCTGAGCGGAGGTTCCGTCCTGGTCCTCAGCTTCCTGTTCTCCTGTGCTGAAGCAGAGGTTTCGTCCCTGCGTCCTCAGCCTCGGATTCCTGCAATGAAGGGGGTTTTCGCCCCTGCGTCCTTCAGCCTCCTGGATTCCTGCAACTGAAGCGGAGGTTTCGCCCCTGCGTCCTTCAGCCTCTGGATTTCTGCATGAAGCGGAGGTTTCGCCCCTGCGTCCTTCAGCCTCCTGGATTCCTGCACTGAAGCGGAGGTTTCCCTGTGTATCTACAGTTCTGGTTCCTGGGGCCTACTCCGTTCCCTAATCTAGAGAGGCGTGTCCGGTTCCCTAGCCCGCTCCGGACTCTTGCGCTGTAGCACTGGTTTTAACCGTGCAGCTAGGCGGTGTGTAAATCTGGTTGTCTTACCACCTCCTGAGACCAGTACCATGGGCCATGGTCGCCGCACGCGCAGAGTTCCACCCCGCGCTTCCTAAGCTGAAGCGGGGCTTTCTGACTTCCCTGTTGCCGAACTCCTGCTTGGACATGTTTATTCGACGTCTCCTGTCCGACCCTGGCTGACAACGACGATGCTGTCTTTCCTATCCTGATCTCGCTAGTATGACTACGAACTGCGCAATCTGGATCAGCCTGCGCGTCTAAGGTCGGTGCTTTTACAACCCCACCTCAGCCTCGCGGTCCGACCCAGGTTGTGTGGCGAGCACAACCGTGACAAATAGAAAGGCCAGATTAGACTTTGCCAAAAAATATCTCAAACAGCCAACCCAGTTCTGGAACAGCATTCTTGGACAGATGAAACTAAGATCAACCTGTACCCCCATGATCTGTTATTTATATTATCTGTTATTTATTCGATTACCACAAGTATTACTACTGTGAAGCGCTATGTACATTAATGGCGCTATATAAATAAAGACATACAATACAATGAGCCATTCCAAGCCTTCTCCATACTTTTTTCTTCCCATCATTCTGGTACAGGTTGATCTTAGTTTCATCTGTCCAAAGAATGCTGTTCCAGAACTGGGTTGGCTGTTTGAGATATTTTTTGGCAAAGTCTAATCTGGCCTTTCTATTTGTCACGGTTGTGCTCGCCACAAACCTGGGTCGGACCGCGAGGCTGAGGTGGGGTTGTAAAAGCACCGACCTTAGACCGCGCAGGCTGATCCAGATTGCGCAGTTCGTAGTCATACGTAGCAGGATCAGGATAGGAGAAGACAGCATCGTCGTTGTACAAGCCAGGGTCAGGACAGGAGACGTCAGAATAAACATTGTCCAAGCAGGAGTTCGGCAACAGGGAGTCAGGAAAGCCCCGCTTCAGCTTAGGAGCGCGGGGGTGGACTCTGCGCGTGCGGCGACCATGGCCCATGGTACTGGTCTCAGGAGGTGGAAGACAGACCAGATTTACACACCGCCTAGCTGCACGGTTAAACCAGTGCTACAGCGCAAGAGTCCTGAGCGGGCTAGGAACCAGGACACGGCCTATTAGATCCCCCCCCCCCTCCCCCCCCCCTCATAGGGAACCCCAGAGTAGCCCCAGGGGAAACCGAAGCTGTAGATACACAGGGAAACCTCCGCTTCAGTGCAGGAATCCAGGAGGCTGAAGGACGCAGGGGCGAAACCTCCGCTTCAGTGCAGGAAATCAGGAGGCGAAGGACGCAGGGCGAAAACCTCCGCTTCAGTGCAGGAATCCAGGAGGCTGAAGGACGCAGGGGCGAAACCTCCGCTTCAGTGCAGGAATCCAGGAGGCTGAAGGACGCAGGGACGAAACCTCTGCTTCAGCACAGGAGAACAGGAAGCTGAAGGACGCAGGACGGAACCTCCGCTTCAGCACAGGAGAACAAGCGGGAGCTTGAAGGAAGCTGAAGGACGCAGGGCGGAACCTCCGCTTCAGCACAGAAAACAAGCGGGAGCTTGAAGGAAGCTGAAGGACGCAGGGCGGAACCTCCGCTTCAGCACAGGAGAACAAGCGGGAGCTTGTGGCAGAACAGGTAGTGACATCCGGTAAGGACTATGCTCGGCAGGGAGCATTGTGGGAACATAGTACTTAAAGGCCAGCGGACCAATCCCCGGCGGGGGGTGTGAAGGTCCTGCTCCAATAAGTGAATACAAGGCTGGATTGCAGTGATAGATTGCACAGCTGCAGTAGATACCAGAGGGAGTGTGTGGCAGTATAGCTTTGGTGAGTGAATCCAGGCTGCAGTAATATCAGGTGAAGAGTTCCAGAACTGCACCGGTCTGCAAGGTAAGGCAAGCAGTAAACCGCGGAGCGGATTCCTTACACTATTCTTGAGACGTATGAATGGTTTGCACCTTGTGGTGAACCCTCTGTTTTTGATCTCGTGAAGTCTTCTCTTTATGGTAGACTTGGATAATGATATGCCTAGCTCCTGGAGAGTGTTCTTCACTTGGCTGGATGTTGTGAAGGGGATTTTCTTTACCATGGAAAGGATCCTACGATCATCCACCACTGTTGTCTTCTGTGGACATTCTGGCCTTTTTGTGTTGCAGAGCTCGCCAGTGCGTTCTTTTTTTCAGAATGTACCAAACTGTTGATTTGGCTACTCCTAATGTTCCTGCTATCTCTCTGATGGATTTATTTTTTTTGCAGCCTAAGGTTGCCCTGTTTCACTTGCATTGAGAGCTCCTTTGACCGCATGTTGTGGGTTCACAGCAACAGCTTCCAAATGCGAATGCCACACCTGGATTCAACTCCAGACCTTTTACCTGCTTAATTGATGATGAAATAACGAAGGAATAGCCCACACCTGTCCATGAAACAACTTTTGAATCAATTGTCCAATTACACTACCGACACGCTTTATTACTCTGCGGCCAGATCCGCAAGCCGGGAGATTTCCCGGCTTGCTAGTGGCCGCCCCTCGGCGGTCACGCGTCTTCGGGAGCGTGCGCCCCCTGCACGCGCGTCCAGGGGCTCCCCGAGGGAGCCCTGGTGTCCCGCGATCGCGGGACAGCGGCAGGGGGTTCCGGGGGACCCGGCGGACCCGGCAGCGGTAGGGAGAGCGCCCCGATCGGAGGGCGCTCTTCCGCTGCTTCGGCGCGCGCCCGTCACTCTCGGGCGCGCGCCAGGCTACTGCTGCGGCCAAGAACGGGCAAATGCTCGAATAAACTTGGCCGCAGCAGTACTTTTGTTCCCTTGAAAAAGAGGGGCCTACATATTAAAGAGATGTAATTCCTAAACCCTTCCTCCAATTTGGATGTGAATACCCTCAAATTAAAGCTCATATATATTGCACTTTAAGCCCATATTCATTATTTAACTGGAACTTGAATTTATTTTCGTACACAGCCGAAATAATAAAACTTGTATCAGTGTCCAATTATTTCCGGACCTAACTGTATATTCCCTTTATCAAGATTCAAATTGTTCTTTGCCTTGGTAGTTGAATTTACATTTATTATATGTTTATTATTACATGATTATATTATTTGGTGTTACAGTTAATTTAAATAATTTTATTCTTTCCACATCTTATCCATTTTTAAATTTGATGCTTTTTCATTTAATTTTTATTGTCCTTATGAGTCTATTTAAGTTTATTGTTATTGTATTCTTTATTGTGTCCTTTTGCTGGATTTTTCCCCCACAGTTATTCTGCCTTCTTTCCGTGGTTATATTTTACCTGGACTGTTTTATTCCCATGGGACTTTTTTAACTGGGATACAGGTAGGTAGTGTTTCCGACGGGGAGTGCCTATAACGTGACACTCTCTAGACTCAGGAAACCATTCTTTGATAAAGTGCCCATGGCGAGAAACGCGTTGGAGGTTTCTCTTTTAACTTAGGCTGTGTCTCAATAACTCTCTTAATTTTTCTACTTTTGCCTCCAGTTCTTCTTTTCTGCAGTGCTCCTTTTTTTCTTTGTTTTGAATGTGAGAGAAGGAAAGAGAGGAGTCAAATATTACACCAAGGCCGCCTGCTTGGGAAATTATATGAATAGTATTTTTGACTGACAAAATATGACACAAAATGGAGCAGTTTAGTTTGTGGGTTTTATGTCAGAAGATTACATGGATAGTGTAGTCGCTGCATCACTTAGATTGTAAGCTCTCCAGGGCAGTGATTTCCGTTCCTATTGTCTGATTTTGTTTGTTGCACTTATTGCATTATAATTCCCTGTACTGTATTGTTTCTGCTGTAAAGCGCTGAGTACACTGCGGGCCTTATATAAATAAAGACATACATACATGGGCATCTACAGTATCTTTACACTATAGATTGCTGTCTGGTTTAGTTGATATTATTAACGCACTAATATGATAGACCAGGAGTTCCTTAACTTTACTTCTCATGGACATTTTCAATGTTAATTATTTGGAGGATGTACATGTATCCTTAAATAATGAATACAGTAATAAATACAAGTTATATATGTATCAATGATTTCACTGTGAGAGCTGCTACAACTACATTTCAGGCCTTCGGGGAACCACCACAGTCATTAGGGGCCACTGGATTTCCATGTGCCAAAATGTGCCACAATTTTAAAACCCTGGGTGAAGAGAATATTTTGTTAATTAAGTATCGGTGAAATAAATTCTTCAGTGTTTTGGATTTGTAATTTGCGTTCAGTAATTTGATTTACAGATTGAAAACATTTGTTCTGTCTTTTTTGTTTACTTCTGTTAGAGATCGGCCTGAATGAGGAACAGAACTTTTGCTCTGAGCCATCCAGAAGCTGTCTGACTCCTCGCAGCCCAGAAGTGCTAAAAAACAATTATTCCCGCCACATTTTAGACACGTGCAAGGAACCAGTGCCACATGGTGGTGAATTTACAGACCTTGTACAGCACACAGCAGAGACGGACTCTAAATATGGGTCCAGCAAAAGGTATACGAGAGATTTAAGAAGCAGCCGTGGTGCTCAGCCTTTTCTCTGTTGTCAGTGTGGCAAAAGCTTCTCACTGGACAGGGACCTGCTCACACACCTTTGTGTCCCCGCTAGGGAGCAAACCTTTACATGTACAGATGGTGGGAGCAGTTTCTCACTGAAGGGGAAACTTCTTTCACACCAGATGATTCAGACAGCAGTGACTCCTTTTACTTGTACAGTGTGTGGGAAACAGTTAGGTACCAAGAGGACCCTCCGCAATCATCAGAGGGTTCATACAGGGGAGAAACCATTCACATGTACAGAGTGTGGGAAACAATTCAGTACTAAGAGCCACCTCCTCAGTCACCAGATGAGTCATACAGGAGTTAAACCATTCACATGTACAGAGTGTAGTAAAAGCTTTTCTACAAAGGCGTGGCTCCTCATCCATGAGCGGATTCATACAGGGGAGAAACCATTCACATGTACAGAGTGTGGGAAACAATTCACATTTAAGAGCTGTCTCCTCATACACCAGATGATTCATACAGGAGAAAAACCATTCACATGTACAGAGTGTAGTAAAAGCTTTTCTACAAAGGCGTGGCTCCTCATCCATGAGCGGATTCATACAGGGGAGAAACCATTCACATGTACAGAGTGTAGTAAAAGCTTTTCTACAAAGGCGGGACTCCTCATCCATGTGCGGATTCATACAGGGGAGAAACCATTCACATGTACAGAGTGTGGGAAACAATTCAGAATGAGGAAAAACCTCCTCAGACACCAGAGGACTCATACAGGGGAGAAACCATTCACGTGTACAGAGTGTAGTAAAAGCTTTTCTACAAAGGCGGAACTCCTCATCCATGTGCGGATTCATACAGGGGAGAAACCATTCACATGTACAGAGTGTGGGAAACAATTCAGTATTAAGAAAAGCCTCCTCAGACACCAGATGACTCATACTGGAGAGAAACCATTCACATGTACAAAGTGTAGTAAAAGCTTTTCTACAAAGGCAGGGGTCCTCAACCATGAGTGGATTCATACAGGGGAAAAACCATTCACATGTACAGAGTGTGGGAAACAATTGAGTATTAAGAGAACCCTCCTCAAACACCAGATGACTCATACAGGAGAGAAACCATTCACATGTACAGAGTGTGGGAAACAATTCACAGTTAAGAGCAGTCTCCTCAGACACCAGAGGACTCATACAGGAGAGAAATGATTCACATCTACAGAGTGTGGGAAACCATTCTGTATTAACCCTTTCCGGTCCAATGTCGGAATATATCCGACAAAATATTTTGACACTTGCGGTCCAATGTCTGATCAGGAGGAGGGAGGAAGATGTGCAGTGAGGCGCCGGCTGCAGCACAAGTCCCCTGCATTCCTCTTCTCTCAGCAGCCGCACTGATCCCTCTTCCCCCGCCCCTCCCTCCCCCAGCCCTGCACCGATCACCCAGCCCTGCACTGATCACCCCCCCCCAGCCCTGCACCGACCCGCCCCACAGCCCCACACCAATCCCCACAGCAGACAAAGCAGCTGACATCGGAGGCAGGAGGGGGGCTGTGCGTGTGTGTGTGTACTGTGACTCCCCTGCATTCCCCTTCTCCCAGCACTGACATCGGAGGTGGGGGGGAGGGGGCTGGCTGTGTGTGTGCTGTGACTCCCCTGCATTCCCCTTCTCCCAGCACTGACATCGGAGGTGGGGGGGGAGGGGGCTGGCTGTGTGTGTGCTGTGACTCCCCTTCTCCAAGCAGCCGCACTGATTCCTCTCTTTCCTCCACCCCCCCAACCCTGCACCGAACCGCACAGGCAGACAAAGCAGCTGACATCTGGGTAGGGGGGGGGGGGCTGTGTTTGTGGTGTGTGTTGGCTGTGAGTCCCCTGGATTCCCCTTGTAGCCCAGGTCTTATTTTGCCTACAGAGATCCCCTCTGTAGCGTGCCGAGCGATCGCGGGTGCCGCCGGATGCAGCGACGGACCCGCCGGCACAACGCAAAGGTGGGGGCCGGAGCAGGGAGTGCTCCGAGTCCCCGGAGTCTCTGCGGCATATCCGGCTAGCGGGGGCCGCCATGACACGTTGCGCGAGCGTGCACGCGCATTGGTCGTGCAGTAAGTGTAGCGCACGCAGTCCCAAGGCTAAAGAAGTCCTGAGTGGACTACAATTCCCAGCAGCCTCTGGGGATTGCCCTTTCACCCACATCACGTGCAGCCAGCCAGCAAATAGGGTTTTGCAGCTTCTCCTGTGGAGGAAGGCTACAATGTTGCGGGGACTACGTTTGGCAGTTGGAGCTGGGAGCAGGAAGGGGAAGGAAGGGTGTAGGGAGCAAGTGGCTCCTACACCAGGTAAGGTAGTTCCCCAAATCCCAGGCAGGCCCCAATCCCCACCAGGGTAGTGGGTAGGTACTGAGGGACGGCCCCTAGGTTAGGGATCCTGTCCTTAGGTGTGAGTGTGCAGTCTTGTCAGTGTCACGGCTGGTAGTGCTGTGAGCACTGACAAGTAGGCACAGTGTGTGTGCAGTGTAGCTGCAGGTACCAGGTTGAGTGCAGTGCGGTTGCTACCAGTACGGAGTGAGTGCAATGCGTTGCTGCCGGTACGGAGTGAGTGCAGTGGGTTGCTGCAGATTCTGTGTGAGTGCAGTGTGTTGTTGCAGGTTCTGTGTGAGTACAGTGGGTTGCTGCAGGTTCCGTGTGAGTGGAGTGGGTTGCTGCAGGTACCAAGTGAGTGCAGTGGGTTTGCTGCAGGTTCAGTGTGAGTGTAGTGCGTTTTCTGCAGAGGTTAGGGAGAAGTAGTCAGAGGGGACCCGGGTGGTGAAGAGAGGTAGTGTGGGTGCAGGGGGTCAGTGACCCACCTGCATAGGACAGGCTACCCCGTAGGCCCCTAGGAGTGTTCCCTGAAGACACCAAAGGTTGCTGTGCTGCAGGGACGGCCTAAAGTAGTATCGAGCATCACCGTACTGCGTACCAGCTAGGGACAAAGGGACAAGCGTGCGGAGCAGGTCTGCTGGCGAGTCGTCTGGGACCAGACGGCTGGACACTGAGACCCAGGAGACAGACTGCTGATTCATCTGACCCTTTGCGAAGAGGTACCGGTCACCGCCGTGACCGGCAGGTACTATAACAACAAGTGCACCAACACCGGTCAACAGGCGCTGATCCCGCCCTAGGCTAAACTCTTTAGGAACACTGAGTGGGTGGTTAAAGAACTGAGCCTATACCATCACATTAATATATATGGAAACGGTGTGTGGGGGGTCACGCGGTGAGGGGACGGAGACGTTGCTCCTAATTAGAGTGGCCGAGCCACTAAGGTTACACGTTAAGGTTTTACCGTTAGAGTATAAGTGTACATGTTGTGTTATTGCTACCGTGCATTATTATTAGTAAAACCAGTTACAATCATATGGTGTTGTATGTTTCTTGCCCAGGGGAATCTCACATCACGGGGATCCTGGGTAAGTGGAGGCGCTGCGCTAAGTAAGTGTATGAGTGTTACCCCAGGCTCCCAGCTAGCGGAGGCTCAGATCTCCTGGAGCCGCAGGTGTTGTACAGTGACCAGTAGTTCCTTTGGGAGGGTTCAGAAAAAGGGCTACATTTGGAGGCGCTGCTGAGATATATCAGACCTGGTTTGCCCTGTAATTTTTTTCTAAATTGTGCTATTTTTGTTTCACTATGAGGACGCCCTCAAGGCGGAAGAGGCGATGTGCTGACTTCCCTCCCGCGCGGGAAAATGTTGCAAACATCTATCCAGGACTGGTGGGAAAACCCGAGCCCCACCCCCACAATAGGAGGGAGCACAGTGAGCAGCAATCAGCGATTTCTGTTCCCCCTAAGGAAAGTACGGGATGCAGAGAAACACACCTGGCTGTATAGAGTCATACGGGCCCCACATTTAGTCTTGCCAATGGCATTATGCCCGTGTGCGTTAAGAGACTGGAAGGTGACGGGGCTGGACGGACGGGTCACCTATGTTACCTGTAGCGCTCACGACGACAGTGGTAGATGGGGAAGAATGCCTGCACTGCAGCCTGAGCGAATGTGATTGCCCCGTCGGTGAATTGACCCGAGGGCCCAAGTGTCCTGACTGAGGCGCAGTTCCTGAAACCCAGACTGCCGCAGCCTACAGAACCGCCAGAGGAAGAGGAGGACACTGTTGCAGAAACGGATTATTCTTCCTCCGAGAATGAGATAGACTGCAAGGGGTTACACCCTAATGAGTATGTGCCCTGGAAAGCGCCAGGAATAGATGGCTTCGTGCTAGTGTGCCCCTGCGTTCAGGAAGCCCGTGCCAAGGGAGTCGACACGTCCCAGTTTCCGATAGACTTCAAGACAACCGAGGTGGATGGGGAAGCGTGTATACAGTGTTTTAGCCCCACCTGTGACTGTTCTAGAGGTGCACTGGCGTGGGAGCCCTAATGTGACTGCTGCAGTGCCTGTTTCTTGAAGCCTATTATGCCCCAGCCTATGGAATCCACAGAGAACACTGATGTGACTGACCTCTCTACTGAAGTGAGTTATGCTGGTAATCAGTCTGTCCTAATTCCAGAGGCCACATGGGATCCGTGTGTCCAAATCAATGTTCCAGACCCTCTCAAAGGGGATATCCTAGTGCTAGAGCAGGAACCTCTGATGGTGGAACCCATGGAGAAAGAGGCGCAGAATGTCTCTACCTCGGCGGTCAAATCCGCTGCTAGTCCACCTACCTCAGCTATGGAGGTTGTGGAGGGCCCATGTCCCCAAATGGACATTCTAGACTCAGGTCCTGAGCCGGAGCCGCCGAAGGCAGAGTTACAGATGTTGGAACCCCAGATGTTGGAACCCCAGATGTCAGTTTAAGACCCAGTTCCCAAGCAGGAACCACAGATTCCGGAATCACAGGGTAAGGTGTCTATACCCCCATCCTCTTTTGGTGATTCCAGCGACCAACAACTCGTGATGCGCCACTCCGGTGGACCACTCTTGCAAAGTCATCGAGCCAACTATCTCGGCGGATACAGAGCCTGCTGTGGGTCCGCGTGCCCTACTGTGGCCAGTCCAGCCTTCTACAATGGTACCAGCGGTCCCAGGCTTGGGATCAGTACCTGCCCACGATGACGGGGTGAGTTGACTGCCCCAGGGGTGTCGGGTGTGAGCTCCCCGGTGATCGTGGAGACTGGTGGCTCCAAAGGTAGGGTCACCTGGGCGATGGGCTCACCTCATCATCGCGTCCTGGTGGAGGTGTCTCCCCCAGAAGATCTCTGCAAACCAGGAAGCGGATTTGACCTCATCAAGGTATCCGGTGCAGCGGCCATGAGTGACGCTTACTCCTGCGCAAAGAATCTCCAACCTTTGTCTTCTCAAGACACAGGCCTGCCCATAGACATTGGGCTGTCCACAGAAGATGTCACCATTAAAAGGATCGCTGGAGCGGGCAAAGACTGTGCTGAGACCGCTCAGGCAGTTGTGGCCTCTTCCATGCGCACAATGGAGCGTTTTATTCGCCATGTGGTGGACCGAGGCAAGAGACTGAACCTCCCTGTCTCCCGCGAGATGAAACCGGAGGATCCGGCAGCGGTCAATACCCAGGACCCCTTACTATTTTTTCTGCGAAGGGGAGGTGATGGTTTGGCGGTAGAGACTTTAACACCTGACCTTGAGTTCCAAAAGACTCACAGGAGTCAAGGTGGGATACCCTCACCCAATCAGTTAGGGGCACTCCACTCTGAGACTCAGCTGGCCTCGGGTATCCACGTGAGTATGTTGGGTACTGGTGAACAAATGCATGTTGGGTGTGGTGTATCGGTTGCAATGCATTTTTCATTATATAATTCCCTATTGCATGGTTGCTACCCAAGCGAGGTCATTCGGATTCTGCGAGGGGGAGAATGTAGCCCTGGACTTATTTTGCCTCCAGAGACCCCCTCTGTAGCGTGCCGAGCGATCGCGGGTGTCGCCGGAGGCAGCGACGGACCCGCCAGCACAATGCAAAGGTGGGGGCCGGAGCACGCAGTGCTCCGAGGCCCCGGAGTCTCTGCGGCGTACCTGGCTAGCAATGACACGTTGCGCGAGCGTGCGCATTGGTCGCGCAGGGGCAGTAAGGGTAGCGCACGCGGTCCCAATGCTAAAGAGGTCCTGAGTGGACTACAATTCCCAGCAGCCTCTGGGAACCCTTTGTGAACCCTTTCACCCACATCACGTGCAGCCAGCCAGCAAATAGGGTTTTGTAGCTTCTCCTGTGGAGGAAGGCTACAATGTTGCGGGGACTACGTTTGGCAGTTGGAGCTGGGAGCAGGAAGGCGAAGGGAGGGTGTAGGGAGCAAGTGGCTCCTACACCAGGTAAGGTAGTTCCCCAGATCCCAGGCAAGCCCCAATCCCCACCAGGGTAGTGGGTAGGTACTGAGGGACGGCCCCTAGGTTAGGGACCCTGCCTTTAGGGGTGAATGTGCAGTCTTGTCAGTGTCACGGCTGGTAGTGCTGTGAGCGCTGACAAGTAGGCACAGTGTGTGTGTGCAGTGTAGCTGCAGGCACCAGGTTGAGTGCAGTGCAGTTGCTGCCGGTACGGAGTGAGTGCAGTGGGTTGCTGCAGGTTCCGTGTGAGTGCAGTGGGTTGCAGCAGGTACCGAGTGAGTGCAGTGGGTTTGCTGCAGGTTCAGTGTGAGTGCAGTGCGTTTGCTGCAGAGGTTAGGGAGAAGTAGTCAGAGGGGACCCGGGTGGTGAAGAGAGGTAGTGTGGGTGCAGGGGGTCAGTGACCCACCTGCATAGGACAGGCTATCCCGTAAGCCCCTAGGAGTGTTCCCTGAAGACACCAAAGGGTGCTGTGCTGCAGGGACAGCCTATAGTAGTATCGAGCATCACCTTACTGCGTACCAGCTAGGGACAAAGGGACAAGCATGTGGAGCAGGTCTGCTGGCGAGTTGTCTGGGACCAGACAGCTGGACATTGAGACCCAGGACACAGACCGCTGATTCATCTGACCCTTTGCGAAGAGAGGTACCGGTCACCGCCGTGACCGGCAGGTACTATAACAACAAGTGCACCAACACCGGTCAACAGGCGCTGATCCCGCCCTAGGCTAAACTCTTTAGGAACACTGAGCGAGTGGTTAAAGAACTGAGCCTATACCATCACATTAATATATATGGACACGGTGTGTGGGGCACGCCGCGGTGAGGAGACGGAGACGTTGCTCCTGATTAGAGTGGCCGAGCCACTAAGGTTACACGTTAAGGTTATACCGTTAGAGTATAAGTGTACATGTTGTGTTATTGCTACCGTGCATTATTATTAGTAAAACCAGTTACAATCATATGGTGTTGTATGTTTCTTGCCCAGGGGAATCTCACATCACGGAGATCCTGGGTGAGTGGAGGCGCTGCGCTAAGTAAGTGTATGAGTGTTACCCCAGGCTCCCAGCTAGCGGAGGCTCAGATCTGGAGCTGCAGGTGTTGTACAGTGACCAGTAGTTCCTTTGGGAGGGTTCAGAAAAAGGGCTACACCCTTCTCGCAGCAGCCGCACTGATCGCTCCTCCACCCCCCAGCCCTGCACCCAGCCCCAGCAGACAAAACAGCTGATATCGGAGGTATGCAGAAAGATTGCGCGCGCGCAAAGATAAGAGCTTTAGAGCAGCAAGAGTGTGCCCTGTGAGAGCGCACGCAGTGTGAGTGTGTGCGCGAGCAGTAAAAAAAAGCTGTATGTGTGTTTTTTTTCTGGAAAATAAATTAGACTTGCTGGCACACTTTGTGAAAATTAATTGGACTGCACAGGTTTAAGAACAACCTCCTCTTACACCAGAGGATACATACAGGGGAGAAACCATTCACATGTACAGAGTGTGGGCAAAGCTTTTCTCAAATGAGCCACCTCACCCACCACAGAATTCATACACGGGAGAAACCATTTCCATGTACATAGTGTGGGGAAAGCTTTTCACAGAGGATCAGCCTCCTTACACACATGAGGATTCATACATGAGATAAAATATGTGATTGTTCAAAGTAGGGTTGGGCAATATACCAGTAGCATACTGTAGTAATTAAAATGGACGGTAACGCAATACTTGCCATTACGTCTTACCATGGCATTCCTATTCCTAGCTACAGAGTGGGGGTGGGTCTGGCAGAGAGGCGTGGGAGTGGGTCTGGCAGAGAGGCGTGGGGGTGGGAACTGTGTCAGAGAGAGGACTGAGTGTGGGTCTGTTAGAGACAGTGGAGTGGGAGAGAGTCTGGGAGCTCCTTGACTTTCACATGCTGCAGCTATAAGGAATCCTCCTGCTGGTAATCTCACCCCTCCATATTAACCACTTCCCCTCTGCCATGCCTCTTACCCCTTCCCTTCCACCATGACTCAACCCCTTTCTCTCCCCCGTATTTCTCTCGGCTCTCACCCGTGCCTCTTGACCCCCTCCTTCCCCTTGCCCATTAACCCTCGCCTCCCCATGCCCTATTAATGTGTACAGGAGAAGGGGGGTTGAGGGGGTAATTATAAACTTTCTTACCGTGCACCCCAAAACTGGAACAACCTACCGGAGACTCTCGTGTTAAATTTCTTTATTTATAAAAGTTAAAACAAGCAACAAGTCAAAAAATAAACAGCTGAACAGTCACGCAAATTCGATCCCCGCCAGATTGTCCTTTCAGAGCCATGCCTTGTATGACGCCAAATGCCATTAATGGCGTCTCTCACGATTTTCATTACAGGATCTGTAATTGAAAAATAGTGCCGCAATGCCTCCACAATAGTCCTTCTTAAATTTTCAGGAAGTGCCCTTTTTTCGCGATTTCCTGCGTAGTTTACATTGTTGGCCCACCCGCAGTACACCAAGTAGGACACGTGGTGCTTGAAAATGAATATGGCATACTTCTGGGGTAAACCAGCACTCATCGCCCTATACTTCTCCCTGAGTTGATTTGGCAGCTCGCGCACGATGATGTCGGGCACGTATCGATGCAAGCGTATGTGGGTTGGATTCTTGGAGCGGGTGTGCTTGTGGCGGCGGGTGAGGGTAGGTTGTCTGGGAGGACGCTTTCCTCCTGTCTTGGTCGCCGTGTTGTCTCCTGGCGTGGTCTTGACGGGGTTGTCATGTCATCAACGGCATACATGTACACATATTCTTCTGGTGGGGGTTGCGCTTGGTGATGGAAGGCGGTCGAAGGTCCATTCATCCCATTCATGCCACCCTCCTGCTCCGGCATCAGAGATACAGGGGCATGAACTCCGAGCAAATTATGTACCCCGCTATGTCAGTCTCTATCTTCTCCATCCGTTGAGCCATCTTCTCCATCCGTTGATCCATATTTAGCATGGTCTCTAAAAGAAGATCTATCTTTACCAGCATAGTAGAGTTCCCGGGGATATCGACACTTAACCCATTCAGCATGAGTTCTAATGAGCTGGATCTTGTGCACGGGGTGCTGTGGACATCTGGGTGGATGGGTGCTACGGAGGATGAAATGGGGGTTCCCTGGAGAGAAGCGGCAGCGTCGTCGAAGAGGGATGGAGAAAGTGACCTGTGGATTTCCGGGAGAGAAGCGGCAGAGTCGGCTAAGCGTAATGGAGAAAGTGACCTGTGGATTTCCGGGAGACCAGCAGCAGCGTCGTCGAAGAGTAGTGGAGAAGATGGGCTGAGGATTTCCGGGAGAGCAGCGGCAGAGTCGTCGAAGCGTAATCGAGGAAGTGGCCTGCGGGTTCGATGGGTTAAGAAGTGAAGATCATCAGGAAGCGCAATGTCATGTAAAAAAACAGAAGAAAATTCCCTGATGGTGCAGTATTGTGATTGATATGTGATAAATATCAAGGTGCAGTGTGCTGGATACTCACAAGTGTAGAGTGAGCAATGTTCCCATAAAGGTTTCTTTATGTGTGTCAGCCCGTTGGACCGTCAGACAGGTAAGTGGAATGGTAAGTGCTGGAGACCTTAAGTGAATAATAAAACGGACATAGTGCAGACTGTACAAAATATCTTTAAAAGTAAGTATATGTGCAATACACTCACATGGTTTTAAAAGGTAACAAGCGTTTAGATCACACAGGTTGGATCTCAGCAATGAATGAGCTGTTCTCTGTCCCCCCCTCTGCCTCGGCAGGCGTGCGTGTCACCGGTGCGTCTCACCCTAACCGGAAACCGGAAGTGACGTCATCTGCTCTGGGGGACGCCGATCCTGTGGGAGTTTTTCTCATCAGCCTCACTCTACGCGTTTCTCCGTATTGCGGTTTCTTCAGGAGTGTATGGCTGACATGCTCTAGGAGGATTTTATACGCTATGCTCAGATCCCATTGGTGGACAATTAAGTATGGTAATCAAAATCAGTAATTAGGGCAGGGATTACAGGTGTAAACAGGCAATATTTGTACAACTCATATCAATTATATATGAGTATAAACAGACATAAAAGTTATAAGACTCATATCATACATATATGGGTCTTCCAAAAGAATTTTAATAAAATGAACTTAAAAATACGATATACACAAATTGGTTAAAATAGTTAAAATAATTAAAATAGATTAAATTAACCTCTACAACATGATAATTACTGATTTTGATTACCATACTTAATTGTCCACCAATGGGATCTGAGCATAGCGTATAAAATCCTCCTAGAGCATGTCAGCCATACACTCCTGAAGAAACCGCAATACGGAGAAACGCGTAGAGTGAGGCTGATGAGAAAAACTCCCACAGGATCGGCGTCCCCCAGAGCAGATGACGTCACTTCCGGTTTCCGGTTAGGGTGAGACGCACCGGTGACACGCACGCCTGCCGAGGCAGAGGGGGGACAGAGAACAGCTCATTCATTGCTGAGATCCAACCTGTGTGATCTAAACGCTTGTTACCTTTTAAAACCATGTGAGTGTATTGAACATATACTTACTTTTAAAGATATTTTGTACAGTCTGCACTATGTCCGTTTTATTATTCACTTAAGGTCTCCAGCACTTACCATTCCACTTACCTGTCTGACGGTCCAACGGGCTGACACACATAAAGAAACCTTTATGGGAACATTGCTCACTCTACACTTGTGAGTATCCAGCACACTGCACCTTGATATTTATCACATATCAATCACAATACTGCACCATCAGGGAATTTTCTTCTGTTTTTTTACATGACATTGCGCTTCCTGATGATCTTCACTTCTTCACTGTCCACGGGATCGAGAGAACGACCCCACACCGGGTTAAGCAGCATTAATTCATGTTTGTATAAGTATCACATTTTTTCACATCTGTGTTTATAATTTTGGAGCGCCACCTTTTGATATATTTGCTTGTCACTTGTATTGGGTTCGATGGGTTGGCTGCCATTTGTTTTGCCTTGTGTGTACATCACCGAATTTCTTCTTGACATAATACGGCTTACGTGTATTAAAACCCTTAGCCTTTGGGGTCAGCAGAAGGTTTTCTTTATTAGCCTTAGCCTTTCGCTTTGGACTTGGCTTGGAAATGGCTCCTGCCTTTCGCTTTTTCAGCGTGACAGGCATGGCAAAGGCGAGTGGGTTCCTGCGTCCGTAGAATCGGGGTCGATCCATGGAAGCAGATGGCACAATGCAGTATCTGGACAAAGTAAAGTTCAGATACAGATCGTGTGGTGGGATATGCAAATAGTGTAACCTTTTATGCATGGCGACAAGTTAAAAGTGATGTGTTAAAAGTGGGTGTACTCTAATGTGAGTCATTAACGTATAAATACACCATCCATTTTGTGGATTCACTGCACATTGAATACACATCGACTAAACATCGAATATACATTCTTGTGTTTGTATTTCTTTCTACTCGCAGCAATGCCTGTTAAAAATATTTCAAAGGATCTCAGCATGAGAATTAATGAGATGTACACGAGCGGACAACGAATTGCAAATATCCAACGCTGGTTACCTGCTTCTGGCCTCATTCTGCCATCAACACCGTGTGCCATCATGCACACAGAAAGACCAAACAACGCACGAGGACACCAACGGTAACTAACGCGTAAGTATATTTATATTACTATATAATATAGTATATCTATCTATTATTGTTTATATTGCTCCATATAAATATAACTATAGTATAGATCTATCTAACATTATGGTTATTTCCGTTTATATTACTATGTAATATAGTATATCTATCTATTATTGTTTATATTGCTGCATCTATTATTGTTTTCTGTAAATGATGTGCTGTACTTGTGGCCTACTGCACTGTAACTTACCGGATTGTTGTTTTTCTGTACACTGTAGGGAGACAACTCTTCTGGTCCACAAATTAAGTGAAGAGAATGATGAGAAGAGTGCCTTAAGGGTCAAATACACTCTGCAGCAAAATCACAATCTCACTGTATCCGAGACCAGCATAAAGAAGATGAGACGCAGAATTGGATGGAAATATGGACATGTGAGGTTAGTACTGGACAGTACAGGAGGTTAAAGTGTTGTTTAAGAAACTGTACTGTACCTACTGTATAAAATTATTCCTTGTCATTAAAGAGCGTACCCTATGATAAGGGACGTTAACAAGATCAAGAGAGTGGTCCAGGCCCAGGCATGGATGGACAGTGGAGAAACTTTCCAAGATTGCATCTTCACTGACGAGTCTACTGTATCGCTGGAGAGATTTGCCACCTTTGCATTCCACAAAAAAGGTCGCATATCTATGAAGCCGCGTTCAAAACACCCAGTGAAGATGCATGTGTGGGGTGCCATCTCTAGGCGGGGACCAGGATGCATTGTCATCTTTAAAGGTAAAATAAGTCAGATGCTTTTGCCTTATGCACTGTACTGTACTAGTGTGCAATTTTTTGAGCACTTTTCTTTTCTTGTTATAGGAATCATGAATAAAGCTTTTTTCCAAGAGCAAATTGTGCCTGAGATTGTGGAATACATCACACGTGAGTTCCCAGATGGTCACCGTTTCTACCAGGAAAACGATCCGAAGCGCACCGCGTCAACAGCGTATATTCTTGAGCGCGGTATCAACTGGGTGAAGCGGAGTAAGTGTGGTAACCGTGTCTCATTTTTTCCCACTGTTTTTACTGTGCATCTCTTTAACTAATTGTCCTTTTTTTCCACTCCAATGACAGATCGCCAGACTTCAATCCTATCGAAATGGTCTGGCATCAGCTGAAGGATCATATCCGAAAAGTCGTGAAACCCTCCAAAAAGGATGAGTTGGCGCAAGGCATAATGAGTTTTTGGAACGATGTATTCACTGTGGAACGATGCAATAAATATATTGACCATATTGTGACTGTGTTGCCCATTGTGATCGAGCGTAATGGGCAAGCATCAGGAAGGTAGTATGGTATAGTACTGTACTGTAGTATGGTAAGTACAGGCACACCAAGTACAGTACTGTATGATACAGGTAAGTATGGCACAGATTTTTTCTTTCCTGAGAGAGCAGCACTAGCCATCTGGTTACAAAGTATTTAACAGTAGTTACAGTATACGGTAGTTCCAGTATAGACTAGTTTGACAGTACTAACTGCATACTGTAGTCCAATATGGTGTAGCTATACAGTACACAATGCCATAATATGCACCTAACTGCACAATTTTTTTATTTTCTTGTCTTTTCAGAGGAAAAAAAGGATGGAAAGGGGAGGCGGGGTATCATGTACATTGTGTGAACTGTGTGTACAGTAAAGTGTATCTAAAGTGCAGTCATGATTTACACAAAACCTCCCCTCTCTCAATGAACTTCACAGAATGAGGAAGAAGATAAAGACGGAAAATGTTATATTCTTATATATATTCTTATATATTATATATTATTAATTAATATTATTATCAATGTGCATTATTCATGATTATCCACTGGCCCTCCATTTTCAACTGACAGAAGAACTGAATAAAGACTGCATTTTGTATTATTCATGATTATTTGTATATTTGTATTTTTTGTTCCTGATAAAATAAAATAAATATTTCTTTACATTCATGATAATCATAATCATTGACACCCCCCCTCCACCAAAGAAAAGTAAAGAATGACAAAAATTGGTAACTTACTGCATCAAAAACATGAATCAGATTATGTCTTTTTTAACTCAATTTCACAGTGTTGTGCAAATCAGATTTACATATCAAATTCGAGAAGGGATTATCACAAACGTTACCGGAAACAAAGCCTCAAAGTGTTGGGGGGGGTGTATGGGTGAGTCATGCGCAGTAATCATCAGCTAGCTCCCTTCCCAAAAAGGATTACAGATAGGTGACTCAAAGCCAACAATAGGAAAATTAATGAATGGTTTTGTAGAGGTGTCGATAAGAGGTTCAAATCCTTGAGCGAGCCTTGTGTGTGCGTGGGGGAGGGGGGTACAGGGTACAGCTGCATGAAGGACTAGCTGTACTGTAGTTCAAAGACATGACATATTTTCAACAGGCAGGTCATCATAATAATTTGATCCCCACACCCCCAAAGACATAAAAATCACACAAATCAATCATGTGCAGTCAAAAGCTATAGCACAGATTGAATATCGTAATGTCAAGATGGTTGAGGCAGGAACATGTTCATTCATGTTGAGAAAATAATAATAAAAAATGACGAGAAAAAAAATATTTTTTTTTGGGTCACTCTTGAACTTTGCAAGCAATTCACGCATGCGCAGTAATAATCAACTACAGCTCCCTTCCCAAAGAGGATTACACGCAGGTGCAGAGAGGTGACTCAAAGCCAACAATAGGAGAATTATAATATTTTTATTTTTTTTGGTCACTCTTGAACTTTTCTTCCCCCAATGAGCATTAATAATCAACACAGAAGAATACAGTAAATCAAAACTGAACGTTATACACGCAGGAATGTGATGACAGGAATGTGATTGAAACCAGAAAGCCATCCATTCAAAGGAATGGCGTGGGAGAGGTGTACTGTAGATAAGAAGTGGAAATACTGCAGTGCAGTACATTATCCTGTGTGTGTATGCGGAGGCGAGCGAGGGAAGAGCGCTATATATGCCAAAATGTGATACTGTTACAGTACACGCCTATGCATTTCAACAATGTTCAAATGAGACATACATGCAAATTTACAATTACTGCGCGCGCACACGCAGACTGTGTACTGACGTAGGTTGAACTGCTACAGTATTAGACTTTGAAGACAACAGCTCGCGCACGCCCACATGAGTTTTTAGACGGTATTGCAGTATTGCAGACAGCGCTAAGAATATGCTAATATTATGAGCGCTAAAATACCGGAACATATTCTGACAAAAAATATATATACTGAATCTTCCCGCGGTTATCAGAGTTGCGCCGCTATGGCCGCATTTGGATAAAGGCGGCCGCCACTGTAGGAGGAGTTCGTGCAGAGTTCTGGCTGGAATTGTCTCTGAGTACCAGAGACGGGGAGCCTGTCATCTACCCATTCGAGTTGCTGGAGGAACCTAATGCCGTCACACCGGTAGTGAATGCCTGGAAAATTGTATTACACAATGGAATAGATGGACGGCGGCATCCCCTCCTTCGTTGGCGCATGAGATTTTACTTATACCAAGCTTTTATGCTTTGGCAAAAGTGTGAGTTTGCATTTGTCTGAGTTCGTTTTTATTAAACCTGTTTACTTTGGTAACACACGAGGATCGGGCGCTTTTCTCTTTTTCTCTTTTTTTCTGCTAGACACACACTGGGAGGTTGTTGACCCCCAGAAGAGAGGCTGCCAGTATTCAAGAGTTGCATACAAAGGTTTTTTTGGTCATCATATGGAATTAATTTGATTCAATATACGGACTTTTTGACTTGATCTCTCTCATGACATGATTGCCTTTTATTAGTCATTAGATTTTATTGTTTAATTTACTTTAAGGTCATGTATTATTGTTAGAATTCTTCTGTTTTTTACATGACATTGCGCTTCCTGATGATCTTCACTTCTTCACTGTCCACGGGATCGAGAGAACGACCCCACACCGGGTTAAGCAGCATTAATTCATGTTTGTATAAGTATCACATTTTTTCACATCTGTGTTTATAATTTTGGAGCGCCACCTTTTGATATATTTGCTTGTCCCTTGCCCATTAACCCTCGCCTCCCCATGCCCTATTAATGTGTACAGGAGAAGGGGGGTCGAGGGGGTAATTATAAACTTTCTTATCGTGCACCCCAAAACTGGAACAACAACTTCCCGGAGACTCGTGTTAAAGCTGTAAAAATGTTACAACAAAAAATGTAGTTATCAAATGAGTTTATTCAGTGTACACAGGAGAAAGCTTCTATAGAAAAGCTCTGTAACAGTTAATATGGTGTGACATATATTTATACCCTAAAAACAAAAACATACGCCCCTTTATGAGGTCGCTTGTACGTCATAAAAATAACGTAATTGTATAATAAAGAAACAAAATGAATATATGTAAATCAGCAAAAAGGATTACATCAGCTTCAGTAACCTTTCCTCCACATTATTATTGATACTTTGTTTGAGTTACAATGTGAGAAACTGTGCTTATCTCAGACTCTAGGTATTTCTACCAAGGTTTCTCATTATTGCCTGGACTTTTCTCTACCGCCCCACACTCCCACATACTCCTTCCTCATCACCTCATCATTTGCAGCTGGCAAAGGATTCAAAGCATCTACTGAGAGCCCAACAACCACTCTGCTTTCTCACGTTCACACAGACAAGTTTCACCGAAATCAGCACATAACACATGGAAGACAGACACAGACTGAATGACATACAAAACTTATAGCAAACAAGACAAAAATGGCCGACAAGGATAGTCTGCCAAAATGGCTGCTGAGATTTCAGTGTTGTTTACGTTAGACCCCCTTAATGTCAAATTTCTCAACATTCTCAGTCGCATCCACCACCAGTTTAAGTTCTTTCAAAACTAAAGCTGTCTCACATTTTAATCTGGTCTGTAACTGTTACATACGCCTATAATATATATTATCTTTAACTGTGCATGCAATGTCTTGTATATAATGTATACCCTGTTAACTTATGTAACTTTTTGTAACCATGTATTATTTGTCATCTTATCTCTATGCCCAGGACATACATGAAAACGAGAGGTAACTCTCAATGTATTACTTCCTGGTAAAACATTTTATAAATAAATAAAAATAACATGGTGAAGAAAGTGGCTTTAGTGTGGCTGTAGTTAAGGTAACATTTTTATGGAAACGTTTGTTATTCATAAAATATACTAAAATGTATTTGCTTTTTTACATTTTATTAAGAATGAAATGCATTTGTATAAGAAATATGTTTCACAATAAATGACCTTGAACATTTTGAGGATTCTGCTGAATTTCTCCAGTAGGTCAAATAGGTTGGGTAGCGAGGTAAGCGGCTTCGTCATTGTCAGAATAATGTCATCCGTGTACAAAGCCACTTTATGTTCTTGTGTGTGGATTTGGATTCCAGCTATATCCGGATTACTACGAATCTGTGCCACTAGTGGTTCCACGCATAAGGTGAAACACAAGGGCGATAGCGGGCAGCCCTGTCTGGTACCACTTTTAATTTTAAACAGCTCTGATGGGAAGCCTTGATGAATCACCCTGGCTGCCGGGCCTGTGTATAATGCTTTTATTGCCCTTAAAATTTTACCCCCGAACCCGAATGCCCCAAGCGTGGACTCCATATATGGCCAGTCTATCCTGTCAAAGGCTTTCTCCCCGTCTAAGCTTAACACCAGACCTCGGATCTTGTTGGCATTAACAAAGTCAATAATATCTACAATCCTTCTGGTATTGTCAGCCGCTTGTCTATCTCTAATGAAGCCAACGTGATCCGGGTGAATCAGCCTGGGCAGGACAGCGCTCAATCTATTGGCCAGTAATTTAGAGTAAATTTTAACGTCCGAATTGATCAACGATATTGGCCTGTAGCTTTGGCAATTTGTGGGATCTTTATACCTCTTATGAATCCATGAAATCGACGTCTGGAGCATCTGTTCCGTGAAGGGCTCTCCCACCAGAACCCAGTTAAATAATCTAAGCATGTGTGGGGCCAAGATCCCTACGAATTTCATGTAATATAAGTTGGAGCACCCATCCGGACCTGGGGCTCTAGAGGACTTTAGGTTTTTGATGACCTCTGTTAGTTCCTCTAGTGTGAAATCCTTCTTCAATGCCTCGCGCTCCAATCTGTCCAATTTCGGTAGTGCCGCGTCCTTCAGGAACGCCTGCAACGTACTGCTTGTCTTTGGGTTATGAGTCACCTTCTCCCCATTGTATAACTGTTCATAATAGTGTTTAAACTCTTCCACTATGTGTTTGGGGTTGGAGGATGTTTCTCCTGTTTTTGTCCTAATTGCATGTATGTTATAATTTGGTTGCCTATTTCGAATTCTGTTAGCTAGCATGGTGTCCGGCTTATTGGCTTTCTCAAATAATTTCATCCGCGTCCAACTCAAGTCTTTTTCGGCCCGGGAAGTGAGGAGGAGGTTAAGGTCAATCCTTACGTCCTTCATCTCCTTTAAAGTGTCCCCTCTACCTGATCGCCTATGGAGTGCAGAGAGCTCATGTAACCTCTTATATAGCTGTGCCAATTTGGCGTCCCTTTGTTTCTTCCTCCTAGCCGCTAGACTTATCAATACCCCCCTCATCGTGGCTTTGTGAGCTTTCCACAGCGTTGCGTGGGATTCCACAATGCCCATGTTAATTTGGAAAAACTGCCTTATCTCCTCTTTGACCGACTGCACTAGGTCCGGTATCTTAATCAGAGATTCATTAAGTTTCCAATTTGCTCCCGGGCTAACCGGTCTAATTTGTGTGCATCGTAGCTCTATTGATGCATGATCCGACCATGAAATATCATGTATTATGGTGTCGGATATCTGTGGGACCATTCTGCTCGATACAAAAAAGTGGTCAATCCTTCTCTAACTGTCGTGAGGGTGTGAGTAGAATGAGTAGCTACGCTCGCCAGGGTGTTGCTCCCTTCATATGTCTACAAGGCCCCCTCTCCTCAACCCTTCCAGCAGAGCTAAAGCGCCTGCCCGTCTGTCTCTATTGCATTGGGGATCTGTCTATCCGAGGGTCCATAACCTTGTTGAAATCCCCAGCTAAAATTAGATTAGCCTCTGCCCAACGCTGGAGCGTTAGGAAAAAAGTCTAAGAACTGGGGATCATTCTCGCAGGGAGCGTATTCACATGTTAAAGTCACTCTACACTGCTGCAAAGCCCCATTAGAATAAGGTATCTACCCCCTGTGTCTCGCTTCACCTTTTCTGCCTGAAAAGGGACTTTGTTATTAAGTAGGATGGCAACCCCTTTCTTCTTTTCTTTGGCTGAGGCGAGGTAGAACTGCCTATAGTTTTTGTCTAGAAAACCCAGGCTATTACTTGAGCGAAAGTGTGTCTCTTGGAGGAAGAGGACATCCGCCCTTCTCCGCCTGAACTCCGCGAAGGTACCTCTACGCTTCTGCGGGCTATAAAACCCTTTAACATTTTGGGAAATTAATGTCAATGCCATGTGTCTGTGTGAAGTGGGCCTCTGTGTGAGCTATATAGACATCTCCTACCCATACGTGGCACCAGGACCATCTGTGCCGTCTCCATGTTGCCTCTGCGCCTCCTCTGTGGGACTCTGGAGTGGGGAACGGGATACACATAGGGGGATGACAAGGAAAACAAACAATTTTGACATGTACACAATAAACCGTTTTGGTCTCCACAGACATATGGTTTGATGCCCAGGTACACCGCCCCTGCCCTGGATCCTCTCTCCAGTCCAGGCCCGTGGGCCCTCTTGTCGCCCACGATTCCTCGGGTCTTTGGCTGGACTGCGGATTAGATCCAAAGCCCAGCCCCGCCAGCACATGCCTACGGGAGAGATTGAAGGCACTCCCCCTCCAACCCACCGGCAACTCTAACGTTATTTTGTTTTTAACTAGTTATGGTATCTAAAATTCTTAACTCAACTGACTAATGAATGATTCTATCTATGCTACCTTAACTACTGGTACATTTTTAGAACTAACTGTACTCCCTTAACTCCCTTTGGTTATGCTGCGTCCCTTTCCTTGGTGTGAAGTCTAGTTCTCCCTCCCTCTGCTGGCTACCTCTTCTCTAACCCTGCTCTCATGCCTCTATTCTCTGCCTCTGACTGATCCCCTCCTTTCCTCATTCCTCTGCTGTGGTTGGAATAAAGGTCCCCCTCTCCCTCCTGAGCCTATCCTCCTCCCCCTCTCACCACCTCCGAGTAGGATCCTCTTGGTGGGGTGTTCTTTTTAGGTCTGAATTCCATCATAATGACCAGATGTCAAACTTCCCCCACCACTCACTTCCCCCGCTCCTCCAATCCCCCGCTCCCCCCTCTCCCAGGCGGTGGAATTCGCGCACCCCCACCGGAGAGAGCTCTCTCTAACCAGCCTCTCCACTTCCGGGCTGGTGCTGTCTCGGCTGGTGCTGTCTCGGCTGGTGCTGTCTCGCGTCATTTCCTCCCGAGACGTCCCTCCCTCTGACGTCACCCGGCGGGAATCAGTGAGGCCGCCCTCGAGCAGCGGCTGGTGTGACTAGGGGCGGGCACTGCCGGCGCACCACTTCTTCACGCCCAAACGACCACCGCCATGCTTCTCCTTCGCGTCATCTCTCCTTCCTCCTGGATTGTGTGCCTCGTCACCATCTTGGTGAATATTGTCTGCTGCCATCATTCAGACCCTGTTGGATCCTCCAAGCCCCACGGAGCCCCCATCGGCCACAGGAGAGTGGAACTATTGCTGCAGCATCCCTTTCGTCTCCTTCATCTCTCCAACACGGTTATAACTGGTTTTCAACTTTTTACATCGGCGTATGGATGCTGTCTCTTTAAGGCATAATTGACTCTTGGGGCCCCGCCTTCTCCTTCCTCTGTGCGGCCGGCGTGCTCACTTTCTCCCATTCTGCTGTCCGGGGAGGACCTCTGGGTAAGTTATTTTTTCAGATAGTCCCAGCTTCTTCAGGAATGTTGTCCCCTCTGAGAGGTGTCTGAGAGCCTGAGTCCGGACATTTCTCACCCCCACTAGTGCAAACGGAAAGGCCCATCTGTACCTTATGTCTTTAACCTTCAGCAGTTTTGTAACAGGCTGCAGGGCTCTCCCTCTTGCCAGGGTTATTGGGGAGATGTCTTAGAAAATGGCCATGTTTACTCCCTCAAAACTACCAGCGAGGTTGCTCTAGTTATTTGCAGATCTCCTCCTTAGTTCTATAATGGTGGAGACGGAGGATTACTTCGCGTGGGGGGTTATTGGGCAGCGGCCGGGCCCGCAGGGCTCAATGGCACCGGTCCATGACCAGCTCTGCCTCAGATTTGGCCGGCATTATGGAGTTCGTCCATCGGTTGATCATTTCTTCCGGGTCCTGGATTTCTTCTGGGATCCCCTTTATGCGCAAATTGTTGCGCCGGTCTCAGTTCTCACTGTCCTCATGCCTTTCTTCCAGCTCGGCTACTTTTCTTCCAAGCGCTCCGATCCTGGTGCTGGTCTCCCACTGGCACTTTGTATGTGCCTCCATTTTTTCTTCAAGTTCATTAGTGCAGGTGCCAATGCTCAGGATGTCCTTCCGTAGGTTTTCCACCCCCCCCCTAAATTTGACCATCATGTGTTTGCTGTATTTCAGAGATGTCGGGGAAGATACAATCGGATCAATGTATGATTTCAGAAGAGTCTACCTTTATATGAGATGATTGTGAGGAGGAGCCACCGACTACTATACTACATATGGAACTAATTTTATATTGCTTGCAGCGCTTATTAACAAACAATTAAAAATGTGATACCCTTATGCCTATATTGCATAAGCACTTAATTAACATAATGATGTTGCAAAAGAGTGCCTCATGAATTTTTATTGAGTGTTCTTTAATGACTACTAACATTTTATGACATGGTGTGTTTTATATATAACAACCATTCCCACTCTGCTAACACATTTGTGTATTCTAATATGTAATGGAACGTATGACTGTCGAAACTATGTAACAATAATAATAATAATATGAGCATGTTCATGTATAGGGCTGCTAGTTGTACGCAGCGATTTACAGACACATGTTTCAGCCTGAGGTCCCTGGCCCGTGGAACGTACAAATGTTTTTTTGCCGCATGAGGCACAGGGAGATAAAGTGACTTGGCCAAGGTCACAAGGAGCCCACACCGGGAATTGAACCAGACTCCCCTGCTTCAAACTATCAGTGCCAGTGTGTGTCTTTACTCAGTGAGCCACTCCTTCTCCCAATGTAAAGGACACTTACAACCAAGTAGCCATTTATTTTTAAAATCTCTTGTTACATGGGTATGTAGATAAAATGGTTTGGGACTGTAGCAAATAATGTTACTGGCCAGATGTTATGGTCCCCTCCAATGCATGATGTTCTGAATATGACATCACCATCATGTTATGAAGTACGTTTCTGTGTATATTTCATTAACCTAACTAACTATAGTTTACTGTGTTTATTAATCGTTTAGCAATACATAGTATAGTCAATATGATGATATAAGCTACCATAATAAAGCTGGTGTTATCATTTGTCGGTGTTATACATGGATCCTACACCAATTGATAGAGACACAAACAGTTGTCTTAAAAAGTGTGTCTATGCTAGTGATGAATGTGCTCCCGTAAGTAAACAAATAAGTACAGTTATCCCCTTTTCTCCAACCACCTCTATATTACATTAATGGAAATTATAAGGAAACATACATAAAATGTGATGAAATGGGAGTAATCATTTTGTAATACAATGCACATGAAAGCTCAAGAGTAGCTAAATGCATATACATGATACAGAAAGTACATATATGTAACATTTGTGTTTAAACCAATATGTTGGGTTTTTAGTTCCAATAATTATAGGAAGATTGAGGTAGCCACATCTTATGAGAGATGTCAGCAAATATACATACCATGATCAGTCATACTGCAAATATACCTATAATGCAAAGGAACAATATATAAATTGCAAACATTGACATGCCATCTTCAGTACCGTAAAGAACACATCAAAGTGTGTATTTGGTGTTAAATGTGCAACACCATGTATATTTAATGACATTCAAAATGTAAATCAGCCTGGTGTACACATCATCTGGATGTACATGTTACACTGCACCAATAACATTGTATGTAAGCATACTAGAAGCATGAATGATTATGGGCATAATATGTGTTTTGTCTTAGCATAAGGAATAACACAATGCTAAAATATTATTGCTTTGTTACCCAAGTTGTATTCACATACACACAACTAAAGTACAATTGAAGAGGGATTATATAACCTGTGCAACAATAACATACCGGTGCCACATCCCTTTGTGCACACAGCAGAGAAAAGAAAGGTGTGCAACCCATATTCATCTGTGTCCTAACAGAAGGTTATATAAAGAAACATTATTGTTAATATAACATAATTAAACTATAAAAGTAGTACTAGGAACATATGAGTTTGTACTTACAAGAAAAAAATGAATTGATGAGATTCTGTCGTGTCTGGCCACCACTGGCTGTTTGTTCATTTTCAGCAGCTACATGGGTGGGATGCTCGTCTACCAAAGCCTCAGCTAGGTCTGACTGTACATTGTGCCTGAGTGCAACATTGTGCAAAATGCAACAGGCAAGGATAATATCAGACACTTTTTGAGGCTTGTATAGAAGAGCCCCACCAGTTCTGTCCAGACACCTAAACCTGGTCTTGAGTAGGCCAAATGTCCTCTCTATAACAGATCTTGTAGATATATGGGCTGCATTGTACCTCTCCTCTGCTTCAGTTTGAGGGTTTAGCACCGGAGTCAAGAGCCACGGCCTAATTCCGTATCCTGAGTCACCTATAATGAATGGAGCACACATAAGCTGACATTAGTGATCAAATTGTACAATGCCAACATTCCTAAATCAACATGTGTTTTGTGTTAGAACATGTAAATATGTACTCACCCAGCAGCCAACCAGGTTCAAAATGTCCCTCTTCGAACGCATGGAAGACTGAAGAGTTCCTCAGGATAGAGGAATCGTGACTGGAACCAGGGAACTTGGGTACCACATGCATTATCCTCATCGTGGCATCACATACCACCTGTACATTGAGTGAATGGTAGTGCTTCCGATTGCGGTACACATGCTCACTCTGACTAGGTGCAATCAAAGCAACATGTGTGCAATCGATTGCACCCAGCACAGATGGTATCCCTGCTATATTATAAAAGCCAGTCCTGACTTCCAGCCACTCTGTTGCCTCTGTAGGAAAATGAATATAATTCCTAGCGCGTCTATTGAGTGCATAGAGAAACTGGGTCAAGGCCCGCGAGAATGTAGATTGCGAGACCCCGCCCACTATGCCCACAGTTGTCTGGTATGACGCGGAAGCAAGATAATGTAATGAGCACAGCATTTTAACAAGCCCAGGGACTGCACGACCTCTGGCTGTGAAAAAATCTAAATCCCCCCTTATCTCCTCATAAAGAGATAAGATTGCTGCTGAACTCAAACGATAGCGACTTACAATCTCCTCCTCACTCATCCCATCTAACAGGGTTCTCTCCCTGTACAGACGCGGACGAGGCACAAGTTGTCTCCTCTGTCTTCTCCTCTGATCTCCTGTCCCTCTACCTGTCCCTCGGCCTGTCCCTCTCCCTGTCCCTGTCGTATCCGCGTCACTGTCACTGTCCCTCGGTGTGTCCCTACCTTGCCCTATATCATTCTCTTGATCAGCAAGCATGTCATAGAAAAGAATGTTCCTGCGTCTCCTAAACATTCGCAACATTTTGAAATGAGTAGCTGTGAATGAGCAGGTAATGTGCGTCCTTTAAATAGGTATGTGATGATGTCAGGTGACATAGTAAAATGCAAGGTGTTACATTAACATAATAAAGTACTTCTGTGGCAAGCTGTGTGCACTTGTTGTTCTAAGTATTTGTTGTGTGTATTCTGCAGGGAATGATGATATTTGGCAATGATGTGACGTGAAGCTTTGTACAAAGATTGCTTGCAAATAAATAGTTGCATGTGCAATGCATGTAACACTTGTGAACGCAAGAGTCAGTCATGTAATGAGACAAAAAGGCTGAGATTGACGTGGGAAAAGTTTTGTGTAACATGTGTAATTATCCATGTTATTGTGACATGTTGGCAACAATGAATAGTCGTGTGCATATGCATGCATTTGTGTAAGGAGGATAGTTGCTATAGAATGAGTTTACAAGGTGTCCCAATGATGAATTACTGTACATGTGTGTATAAGTTAGGTTGAAGTGCTTGTAATGCAACGGTTACAATGTAAACATGCAATGTGATTGAGCGTCCAATAAGTGACGTCATGAAAATAGGGAGGACCCAAAACTATATGTAAACATGAGAAGACAGATGTACATGAACGTTTAAAGATGCGTGTCACATTACAAGCATTGTGTAATGTAAAGGAAGATGAATATACTGTGTATGTGTGACATGTGTGACATGTGTAACATCATGTAAATAATTGTCGCTGAGTTGAGTAAAATGTGTGATATGATGTGAGGTTCTCCTTTAAGAGTGTAGTATAGTATTTTCCCTTGCCACATCATCACATGATGAGTAATGTGACCCGCAAATGCTGCAAACATGTAAAAGTCGAATGTTATGCAAATAAGACACATCAGCTGTGACACAATGCAGGGAATGCCCCCACACTGTAATGCAAATGACGTTTGTATTGTGAGCAATGAAACGTAAACAGTACTATACTGTTATACGTCCCCGCTCCATTGACTTCCATTGATGTACAGAAGATTTTTTTTTTCTAAGTGCCGTTCCGGCAGCCTTAGCGATCGTTCTCCCGTCCAAAATGCCAACTTTAGTTGGCGGGAGAAATCGGCCATAACATCTCAATTTCGTAGTGCCGATCAGCCCCGATAAGCTGTTTTTTTTTGTTGAATCCAGCCGATTTAAAAAAGTGGCGATCAGTGTCGAAAACAGGCTTATCGGCAGGCGACTGGCCATAACCAAATTATCGGCTCCGAAACCTGGCGATATGAAGCACTTATCGGCGCTTACTGAATCTCAAACCCAATTTTGGCTATAACATGGCCATATTTCCCTTATCAACGCTTACTGCATGAGGCCCTAAGTTCTTTCGAAACTAAGGCTGTCTCACATTTTAATCTGGTCTGTAACTGTTACATACGCCTATAATATATATTATCTTTAACTGTGCATGCAATGTCTTGAATATAATGTATACCCTGTTCACTTATGTAACCATGTATTATTTGTCATCTTAACTCTATGCCCAGGACATATGTGAAAACGAGAGGTAACTTTCAATGTATTACTTCCTGGTAAAACATTTTTATAAATAAATAAAAATAACATGGTGAAGAAAGGGGCTTTAGTGTGGCTGTAGTTAAGGTTACATTTTTATGGAAACATTTGTTATTCTGAAAATATACTAAAATGTATTTGCTTTTTTACATTTAATTAAGAATGAAATGCATTTGTATAAGAAATATGTTTCACAATAAATGACCTTGAACATTTTGAGGATTTTTGCTTTTTTGCTTTCTATTGGGTGTTAATATATTGCTGAATATGGGTGGAAAGTATTTTTGTTATTGTATAACCCTAGTTCAGGGTGTTGGAAACAATTCAGTACAAAGTGTGACCTCCTGTCACACCCAAGTATTTACATGGGAGAAACCATTTGCTTGTTCAGTTTGGGAAACAATTCAGTGTTAAGGGTCATCTCTTCAGAAACCAACAAATTCATGCAGGGAGAGTGTAGCGATGGGGAGGGGGTTGGCCCGGTAATAAAGGGGTTACACCCCAGTTGGCCATGCCCCACCACCGTGTGAGTGGCGAGGGGTTAAATGTAACAGTGATTACATGTGTTTTTATTACCCTGCCTCAATGCAAAATGTGTTCTCTTTTCTGGTTGTATGTATTGTCCTAATTATCTTTGTTTGTACCCCTACAGCGTATGCACCAAACACATACACTGGGATCAGGTGAGGAGGGAAAGGGTTAATGGTGGTTGTGTATTTATGACCCTTTGTTCCTATTCCCGCCTTTTCACCCTCCATTTGCAACCGGTTCCATAGGTCGCCATTGAAGCTCCATAGGAATCTATGGAGATTTCACCATTTTTGGGCCCAATACCTGAGAAGACCAGCAGCTGGCGCCCGAGAGGAGGAGCGGAACTTCTCTATTGAAATGAATGGCGTAATGCAGCCCTGCACAACACGCGGCCCGCCTGCACTCACTGTGCGGCCCGCGGCGGCTTTCTGCTCTTCCCCTCCCGAGTCTGCTCTCCCGCCCCCCCGTGAGCCCGCTGTCACCCTCCCACGCAAGCCTGCTCTCCCCCACCCCGCGAGCCCTCTCTCCCCCTCGCAGGGTAGCAGCGCGCTCTAGTATTGAGGCACTTCCAGCCTGCTGCTTGCTAGAGCGTGCGTGCACTCCTGCCTCCTCCACCGCAAGGAAGGGAAGGGGGGGAGGGGCGAGATGATGTGATTTGAAGTGAAGGGGGGTGATTGGAGGTGCAGGGGAGGGTCATTGGAGGTGCAGGGGAGGTTCCTTGGAGGGTGATTGGAGGTGCAAGGGGGGAGAGTGATGTGAGGTGCAAGGGGGAGAAGGAAGTGAGGTGCAGGGGGTGTGTGGTGTGCAGGGGGGTATCGTGTGTTTGATGTGGAGGGGGAGTATTATGTGTGTGGGGGAGGGGTAGAGATGGGGGTATGAGGGAGAGATGGGGAGTATCACAAAGGTTGATAGTGAGGGGTTCTGGGGGAGATATGATGATGATGATTTTACCCGTGCGGCCCAATTTTTTTTTCCTTGGAGCAGTTTGGCCCTTCTCGCTTTACGAGTTGTGCAGGCCTGCCGTAATGTCTTTCAATGGGGATTCCTCGATTCCGCTCTCCAAGGACGAGTTGGCTGCCAGCCAAACTGCAAACTCCGAAAGCGGATACAATTTCAATGAAAGAGCCTTTAGTCAGTAAAGTGCCGTGGGAACTTGGTCACGGCCAAGTTCAAACCTATTAAAATTGTAACTCCGGTCCTAGGGCAGGTAGTGGTCTAATTCTTTTTGCTGCTAGCTCAGGGGAAACCCCTTACTCGACCCTAACCGGGTCCGATGGTCAATGGCCACGGGAAAGCGTCGCACCCACGATGAGGGCCACGCGATTGACCACAATGGCGGAGGAAAGCCGCGAGGCGGTGAAAACTCAAAGTGAAAAACTGCATAAACTAGGAACCCATATCTCCGGTTCGGTAAGAACTAGAGGGCTGGGACTTGGCCACCCTGCAGTCACCGCTCTGGCATGATTGCATGGCAATTCCCGACCCTCTCTCCGATCAACCAAACGGAGTATGGGGAATTGTTTAAATTGTGTTTCTGCCATTGACTCCAATGGCAGAGAAATGCAACCTGTGCAACATGCGTTTTTTTTTTAACTTTCATTTTATTGGGTTTTAAGTATATAGCATACATTCATATAATAAGTACCGTAAAAAAACAATTATGGACATACAACATCTAAACAGACATGGGAAGGGAATGACAATAAGGTGAGGAATTGGGGGGGGAGGGGTTTGGGGGAGGTGTCACCGAGGCTCTCCTAACGTGCAGATGATCTGAGATCGCTCCTTGCTTTAACTCCGTAGCCCTGGGTAAGGAGGGTGCCCGCCCACTTCAGCGTCCCCGTGGGGGGGGGGGTCCACTATCGTCCCCTAGTTCTTCCGTCTCTGACCCTCACCGCCCATCAGAGGAGAACTCACCTGATCCTGTCAGAGCCAGACAGTGGCATTGCTCACCCCCTGGATATCCGTCTGTGCCACCCAGGGCAGCCAGACCTTTTGGAAATTTGGGCCAGTGTCGTTAACCAAACTCGTCAACTTTTCCATCTGGCAAACAAACCAAATCCTGTTCCAAATTTTTCCTATTGATGGAATTGCACTCTGATTCCACAATGCTGCGTTCTCGCACCTCATAGCCGCTGCAAAATGTGCAATTAATTTGCTCCCCGATCTTGACACTTCTTTTGTAGGTTTGCTTAACAGAAACAGCCACGGGTCTAGCTGAATTGGGAGGCCCAAGATCCTCTGCAACCAATCTCTAATTTGACTCAAAACGGGTATGATTTGTGGGAAGGACCCCACTCTGCCTGGGATAAATTTAGCCAATCTAACTGGGGTGAGATACTACCTCATCATTACTTTATATGAGTTCTCCTTTAAAGTCGTGCAGATCGAGCTACTGGCAGCTGCCTTAAAGATTTCCGTCCAGTCCTCGTCTTCTAGTGGCCCTGTCAGATCTGTCTCCCACTGAGTCATGCATCTGGGTCTACGTGTACCGTCCCTGTTGGCTCCGACCACATCTCTGTACAAAGCAGAAATCAGTCCCGTGTGTTTGTGCCCCGCACACAGAGCTTTTCAAAATTAGTTAGCGGTGGGTGAGTTGAGCAAGGAGGCCAGCGGCTCCTTTAAATCCGTTAATCTAGATTTTGGGTACCAAATTAAGTCTCTGAGCTCCAGCGGGGCGCACAACTCCCTCTCCAGCGACACTCACCTTCTCGGCTCTGGGTCCCCATGCCATTGTGTAATTTGGCATACTTGCGCCACTTTATAATAAGACAACAAGCACGGCACCGCCAAGCCCCCAGCTTCTCTAGGTCTTTGCATGATTTTTGCTTTTACCCGTGGTCTTTTGTTTATCCAGGCTGGCTTGCTCGCCAGGGTGTTGCTCCCTTCATATGTCTACAAGGCCCCCTCTCCTCAACCCTTCCAGCAGAGCTAAAGCTCCCGCCCGTCTGTCTCTGTTGCATTGGGGATCTGTCTATCCGAGGGTCCATAACCTTGTTGAAATCCCCCGCTAAAATTAGATTACCCTCTGCCCAACGCTGGAACGTTAGGAAAAACAAGTCGAAGAACTGGGGATCATTCTCGCAGGGAGCGTATCCACATGCTAAAGTCACTGCACTGCTGCAACAGCCCCACTAGACTAAGGTTTCTAACCCTGTGTCTCGCTTCACCTTTTCTGCCTGAAAAGGGACTTTGTTATTAAGTAGGATAGCAACCCCTTTCTTCTTTTCTTTGGCTGAGGCGAGGTAGGATGGCAATTCCTTTCTTCTTTTCTTTGGCTGAGGCGAGGTAGAACTACCTATAGTTTTTGTCTACAAAACCCGGGCTATTACTTGAGTGAAAGTGTGTCTCTTGGAGGAAGAGGATATCCGCATTTCTCCGCCTGAACTCCGCGAAGGCAACTTTACGCTTCTGCGGGCTATTAAACCCTTTAACATTTTGGGAAATGCACCTCAATGCCATGTGTCTGTGTGTAGTGGGCCTCTGTGTGAGCTATATAGACATCTCCTACCCGGACTTTGTGGCCATACGTGTTACCAGGACCATCTGTGCCGTCTCCATGTTGCCTCTGCGCCTCCTCTGTGGGACTCTGGAGTGTGGAACGGGATGCACATAGGGGGATGACAAGGAAAACAAACAATTTTGACACGTACACAATAAACCATTTTGGTCTCCACAGATCTAAAGTTTGATGCCAGGTACACCGCCCCTGCCCTGGACCCTAATCTCCAGTCCAGGCCCGTGGGCCCTCTTGTTGCCCACGAATTCCCGGGTCTTTGGCTGTGAGGCCGCCCTCGAGCAGCAGTGAGAGTGACTAGGGGCGGGCACTGCTGGCGCACTTCTTCATGCCCAAACGACCACCGCCATGCTTCTCCTTCGCGTCATCTCTCCTTCCTCCTGGATTGTGTGCCTCGCCGCCATCTTGGTAAATATTGTCTGCTGCCATTATTCTGACCCTGTTGGATCCTCCAAGCCCCACTGAGCCCCCATCGGCCAGCAGGAGAGAGGAACTATTGCTGCAGCATCCCTTTCGTCTCCTCCATCTCTCAACACGGTTATAACTGGTTTTCAACTTTTTACATCGGCGTATGGATGCTGTCTCTTTAAGGCTTAATTGACTCTCGGGTCCCCGTCTTCTCCTTCCTCTGCGCGGCCGGCGTGCTCACTTTCTCCCACTCTGCTGGCCGGGGAGGACATGCTTCTGGAACCTCTGGGTAAGTTATTTTTTCAGATAGTCCCAGCTTCTTCAGGAATGTTGTCCCCTCTGAGAGGTGTCTGAGAGCCCGAGTCCGGCCATTTCTCACCCCCACTAGTGCAAACGGAAAGGCCCATCTGTACATTATGTCTTTAACCCTCAGCAGTTTTGTAACAGGCTAAAGGGCTCTCCATCTTGCCAGGGTTATTGGGGAGATGTCTTGGAAAATGGCCATGTATACTCCCTCAAAGGCTACCAGTGGGGTTGCTCTGGTTATTTTGCAGATCTCCTCCTTAGTTCTATAATGGTGGAGACGGAGGATTACGACGCGTGGGGGGTTATTGGGCAGCGGCCGGGCCCACAGTGCTCGATGGCACCGGTCCATGACCAGCTCTGCCTCAGATTTGGCCGGCATTATGGAGTTCATCCATCGGCTGATCATTTCCTCCGGGTCCTGGATTTCTTCTGGGATCCCCCTTATGCGCAAATTCTTGCGCCGGTCCCGGTTCTCACTGTCCTCATGCCTTTCTTCCAGCTCGGCTACTTTTCTTCCAAGCGCTCCGATCTTGGTGCTGGTCTCCCACTGGCACTTTGTGTTTGCCTCCATTTTTTCTTCAAGTTCATTAGAGCGGGTGCCAATGCTCAGGATGTCCTTCCGTAGGTTTTCCACCTCCCCCTAGAGAAGGTCTTGAGGTCTGCAAGGAGTTGGGCTATATCTCTTTTGATTGTCCCCCGTTGCGCCGCTGCAGCCCCCTCCATCTCCGACACGGCGTCAGTGCCCCTGAAAAGTACGAACGGACATCCACCTTTTGTTTATTTTTTTGCCTAGTTGTCGCCATCTCTATTTGTACTGTAAGCCTTGCTGGCCTGCTGGCTATAATTTATTTGCAGCTAAGTTTGATTTTTATCTGTTTTTTTTTCTGATTTTGCCGGCTGGTAGCTGAGCATTCAGATTATGCCTCCATCTCCGCTCCCGTCGCGCATGCGCCTTGCAACATGCGGTTTTAAAGTCCATTATTGTATCTTCGGTCCGCTGGGTCCCAGCGAGCTGAAAATTGTCCACCATGTAGAGTCCCCTCCGGCATGAGCATCTGAAAATTTGTAGCCCGCTCGTCCCAACCGAACGGGATAGTTTAATATATATGTATTATTCTGAGTTTACTGTGTGTTATGCCTAGTATAAAGCCCGTGACAGCTACTGGCTCATACGGTATGTTAATGGTCAGGGTCGACAGTATGTCTACCCCAACTCCCCTGATCAAAGGCTTCCCCACTCTGATTAAGTATTCTAGGGCGGAGAAGAGCAGGACGTGGGTACTTGTAATATGTGCCATACTTCACACCTCTGGACAGGGTTTCCTGGCCCAGATCCCCAAAAGTAAGACTTTCAGTCGCCAGCTTATTAGAGTGGGGTGCTGAAAATGGCTCTCTTGCCAGAGTGATGTGTGCATGTGCCGGCTACCTGGGGGCAAGTACCAAAGTGCTTCCCACATTAGCTGGCAAAAGGTAATTGGGCCCAGGTAATTGTCAACCAATACCTGAGACCCAATGTTGGGGTATAGGGCTTAAATCCCATATAAACAAGTGTAAGCTTTATGCCCAGTGTTCTTGGTGTTTACATCTGAATGATACCTGATGCCTGATGAATTGCTAATCTGAATTCTGATTATTTCATTGTCCCCTTCCCACGTAAGTGTCTATATTCTGTTTATTTGTCCAATGTTGTGTGTTCACCTTATTTCTAAGGAATAAACTTTATCATATCCTAGTCGTATTCAATTCAACCAAGTTATTTGGCATATATTATAACCCTGTACAGCTACCGTGACAGAGAGGCCTTTCACATGGACAGAGTATAGGAAAAACGTTTCTTGGATGAATGACCGCACATACTACATGATTCTCACAGGGGAAATAATTTGCTTGTTCAGAGTGTGGAAAACCATTTTATACAAAGTGGAACCACTTGTTACACCAGCAGATTTCCACAAGGGAGCAACGTTTTAATTGTGCAGAATTTGGGAAACGTTTCAGCACTGAGAGGCACCTCAACACACACCAGATAATTCATAAAAGGGGATTACATCAAAATCAATTCCGTAATAGGAGGACACTCCTCAGACATCGGAGAATTTACACAGGGGAGAAACCTTTCCCATGTGCAGAGTGTATACAATGTTTCTCAGTAAGAAAACCTTGTCACCCAAGTTTTTACACAGGGTACACTGGCGACACACTTTATTCGAGCTCGGCTAGTCCCACGAATTCGGGTATACCCGGGTGTATTGAGGTTTGTGACTGTTTTCTGCCCGAGTGCATTGGGTTATTTTCCAGGCAGGGATTGAAGCATTTTATTCCCGCTGGCTGCAATACTGCACAGTATATATATATATATACTGCATTACAATTCATGAATTTATGCCATCTGGTAGACACGCGAAGCATTGCAGCCTATTAAATCCTAATCATTATCATTTAACAGATCAGCCGCCCGTCAGCCAGGCATGAACCCAGGCTGGGAAGGCAAACGCAACGGGGCTTGTCAGAGGTGAGGAGCGGCGCATTCCAGGTATCTGCCAGGTACATACTGGGTATTTGCTCGAATAAAGTGTGTCGGTGCAGTATATTGGTCAATCATGCCCATATTATATGGGCATGATGTACCCACTGTACCAATGAATCGGTG